>UCOL01005774.1:0-10868 GCA_900474335.1 Ormyrus nitidulus | reverse complement strand
CATAGGATTTGATCTCACCTTTCAAATGCCGGGAGTTAAAATATTCTACAATTAACAGAGTTGAAAAGTTATATTTGATTGAACAAAAATTGATTTTTCTAGGATTTTCGCTAAAAGAGCTATAAATTTTGAAAAATTGAGCATTAGACCGAACGTACGTGGCTTTTTCATATTTTAACAATATAGAAAACATATCCGAAAGTTTGAACAAAATCCGTGACCCAAACAAGTGATACTCTCCTGGTCAGTATCCAAAATTGTACATAAAATTGTCATATAAATTGTAAATTAGCAAATTTTATAAACTTCGTCAAGGTCTAACGTTTTCAATGTAGCAATTGAATCTGCGTAATTAAAAAAGTACATCCACGTCTCGCGTACTTTTTAACATCAATTTTCTTTTCTAAATATGCTAATATGTTATTTAAATCGGTATCCAGCAATAAGCGAAATACTCTTATACTTATTATCATCTTATTCGAAATTCTAGACTCGCTCCAAGTGTTGTTTATTTAAGATAAACGATGGACGAAAAAAATTGTTAAATGCTTCTCAGAGATTCTACGTATATCGCGCGCCAGTGCCGCGCACTTTTTATAATATATACTTTTTTTATACGAGCGAAGCGCAATCGAGGAGAGAAATGGAGGAATAAACGAAAAAAAAAAGAAAACACACAACGGTTTAAGAATGCCCATCACGCCGGTGGCTTCTTTCTCAACGCCGCCTCTCCTTTTATTTGCGCAACGCGGAAGGCGAGTCATTTGAATAAGCGAAATGTATATATTTCGCCGGAAAAAAGGCCGCCCTTCGCGAGTCGCGCGTCCGACGCATACATACGTGACCGCGCGGGATTTTCGTGAGGCCGCAAAGCCGTTTGATATTCGCCAGGAGTAGGAGGTGCCGACGAGGACCACCGCATAACGCTCGACGGGCCCGCTGGTTGCTTTAGTCGAGTCTTGCGCGACGAGCTACGAGCCACGCCGATCGCCTTTTTTTTAGTGCTGTGCGTCTCCGATCGAAGTAAGAGTTCGGCTTGGGATGCTGGTTTAGTCGGCCGTTGGGACGGGAAACTCGCGGGAAATGTAACAGTTCAATTGTCCTTGGATTAGAAGTTTTAAGGTTTTTTGTAATGTATTTTATGAAAGTTGTCTTCGCGAATCTCGTTAATAAATATTAATATTCTTATATGCATTTTGTATTTATATGTATGGGTGTCTTTCAAGTCATTTTACTTCTACGAAAAGTTAATAAAAATCTATATCAAAAAAACGTTGTTGAAATGCTTTCGCTGCATTCGATTGACAAAAACTGCTTTCTAGACGAGTGAAAAATATTTTCATAACGTAATCACGGCTTGTCACATTCCTATATAAATGTTATTTTTATTGCACAAAGAGTTTTATTTGATAGCAGGCCCTTACTTTTTTCATCAGTGAAAAAATTCTTAGAGTGTACAATTAAATTATTATTCATTTAAATATTGTAGGCAAACAAAACGATGGCTTTGGCAATATCATCACTACTCCTGGCATGCGTCGCATTTAGCATAATTGCGTACATTATTCTTTATCATTTGCGAAGAATTCGTTTATATACAGAATCCGCAAAATTTCCGGGGCCTCCGTCGTATCCCCTCATTGGAAATGCCCATTTCTTCATTGGAAGTACAGCAGGTAAGATATTTTAATTGTAAATTTAAAAAAAAATCCTCGAAATAAGTAGTTTTATAAATTTGAAAAAAAAATTGCGTCACAAGGAAAACGTTATTATATCTGATTGAACGAGGTGATATATTTTACAGACATACTAAGCAAATGCCAGGAATTGCTAGCAACCTATCCTTCACCTTTTCGCGTATGGCTGGCAAATAGACTATTTTATGTTGTTTACGATCCTGAAGACCTCAAGGTATTATGCATATAATTTAAACTTTATAAATCTTATTAATAATATCAGCATGCCCTCCTATTTTTCTTATTTTGTAACTGTTGGAAATCAAAACTATTAGCGAGTTCCTCCAATAGAACATTTTTCATCCACACTGAGTAGGAAACAAAGTTTGTTTATATGTTCCCACGGAAAAATTTTAATGATCTTTTCTTTTATAAATAAGTTACAAGATGGGAAGAAAATGAGTGAATCAAAATATTTACGCAGACATAAAATTAATAACATTTCTTCAAATCAATCAAAGCATATTAGAACCATTTATACTACTATTGTCTTACCGTACACGATTTATTCTACTGATTTTACATTAAAATATGCTACTGTCGTCTGCATGAAGAATTACCGCGTATCTACATTTTTCATCGTAAAACGTTTCTGAGACTTTGTTTTCGAAAAAAATTTCTTGGTATCGATGAGAATTAATCGTCGGTCATGCAAAAAACCCACCATCCTAAAGTAATCACTTACACTGAAAAAATAATGCAGTAAAGTTTACTATAAATTTTGGCATTATTTTTTCAGTGTATTAAAGCACTCGTTCGATGGATCCTCGTCTAAAACGATACTAAAAAAGATCATTATCATATAAAGCAACCGCTAAAAGTAAAATTCATAGACTAAACATGAAGCAGCCAAATACACCCGAGCTCCGAGCACTTTTTACAATTCGACTTTCTTTTCGCAGACGATATTCCTGAGCCCGAAGACGATCGAGAAGGAGGATCTGTACAAATTCGCGGAGCCTTGGCTGGGCACCGGACTGTTCACGGCACCAGGTGAGAAGAGACTCCTCGCGTCCCCCCCTCGCGCATTATTCGCTCGGCGAACGTGATCCAGGTACAAGTTGGCCGATTTCGCGCCGAAGCGACGTGCCGAGCATCGCGCGCTCATGCTCCTTTTCCCCGATCCTTTTGCGCCCGAAAGCTTATATCGTGGGGGGGCCGATCGCGCTCGCGGCCAGTTCATCGAGTGATTAAGCATTCAATTGAAATGGGAGATTTTTTTGCGAAAAGAATGAATAGGGAGTTTATGTACAGCGGAAGTTTTATGTTTTACGCGATGATTTTCAAAAGGTTTCTTGAATCACTGTATACTTTGTATTCAACGTTTCAGATTGTTTTTTTATGTTATTGCTTCTTTCAAGTTCGAGTCTATTAATTTTTCGAAATTTGGTGATTTAAAATTTTTGCTTGAACTACAGTACAAAATAAGTTTTGAAAATTAGTATATTCGAAGAAAATAAAACCAGATTTCTTGGCGGATGAAATTTTTTTTAATACACGAACGCAATTTTTATTTCTCTTTTAAATAAATTATGTAATATTGCTATTTGTTCGTGACTGTTCAAGTTAAGAATTAAACTCGCTGCAGTTATAAAAATTCAGAGTGCAACGAACCCTTTCGTATGCCAATTGAGTAAAAGAAATAAATTTGTGGAGCAGGTACACTATACGCATTTAAAGCATTTCGAATAAGTGTTTCTTACGTAAGATAAAGATATTAGAGTTTCGAATACGGTTATCAAAATTTGCTAATACTGCATTAAAATAATTGCTGTGAATAATCTTACTATATTCCCATTGTAATTTAAGACTTAATTTGCATTTTATTAATAAATGTGTTTTTATAATTAAGTAATAAATATAAGATTATATATTTTAGCCGCCAAATGGCGAATTCATCGAAAACTCATCATGCCCACATTCAATCCTCGAATTTTGGAATCATTCGTGGAAGTCTTTTCGATAAAAACAGAAATCATGATAAAAGAAATGGAAGTCGAAATTGATGGACCTGAATTTGATATATTTCATTATGTCTCTCTTTGCACCCTCGATATTATTTGCGGTTAGTATCCGAATCGAATTTTCTTCTATTTTGATAGACTTATTTCCTACTAAAACACTGTCTTCCACAGAAACAGCGATGGGGGTGCCGTCGAAAGCCCAAATTCAAAAAAATTCGCACTACGTGGAAGCAGCGAAGAGGTAAAACGGATTAAAATTTTAAATAATCAATAATCATCTAAATCTAATATTGTTAATATTGTGTATTATGCATTTTTTTAGACTTTTTGAAATAGTTTACTCGCGAATGTTCAAAATCTGGCTTCATCCGGACTTTGTATTTTACCGCACTCGACTCGGCAAGGATATGCGCGAGTGTATAAAATACGTCCACAGCCTCACAGACGATGTATAAATTGTTACGATACGTTTTTAAATATATTTTTCTACATTTATGAAACAGTTTGTAATGATTAATTTGAATTTTTAAGGTGATCAAAAAGAAGAAACTAGCTTTAAAATCTAATGAAGATCACCAAAAGTCAAATGGGACTACACGTAAATTATAATTTTATCATTATTTTCTTTAAATATAGGATAATTTATTTATTAGTCTACTGTGCATTTTAGCTCATACTGGAGGCACTAGAAAAGCTTTCTTAGATCTTCTGATGGAGTTGTCTCATGAAGGAACGAAATTCACGGACGAAGAACTACGAGAAGAAGTTGACACAATGATGATTGCAGTAATTAAAAAATTCTCCTGTTATTGAAATATCAAGTTTCTCTTATAAACTTTGATCTAAAATATAAACTTAATAATTCACAGGGAAACGACACAACTGCATCAGTGAACTGTTTCGTCATGCTGATGTTAGCCAGCTTTCCCGAAGTTCAAGTGAGTATAACACTAACCGTGTATTTGAATCGCACATTGTTTAAAAATATATTATCACCATCACCAAATTTTAGGAAAAAGTTTATGAAGAATTGTGCGAAATCTACGGCCACGAGGATCCATGCGGCACGCCGGTTAGACACGAAGACTTGCATCGCATGGAATATTTAGAACGCGTTATCAAAGAGACAATGAGAATTTTTCCAGTAGGCCCGCTTCTTGTCAGACGCGTAACAGACGACCTTAACATAGGTAGGAAATCTATTTACGAGAATCACGCGTGAAAACTGAAATCTGATAAAAATTATATTTCCAGGAGATTATACATTAACGAGAGGAAGTTCGGTCGTGTTAGCAATTATAAAAACACATCGCAGCGAGGAATCCTGGCCGGAACCTTTAAAATTCGATCCGGACAGATTCTTGCCGGAAGAAACTGCAAAGCGGCATCCATATTGCTACGTACCTTTTAGTGCTGGGCCAAGAAATTGCTTAGGTTTGTGAATTAATAATTTTTTTTTATTCCATAATAATAATAATAAATATATAGTTTTCTTTTCCTGTTATAAAAAAAAGGATAAATTAAAACGATTTCTTTTTTCAGGAATTAAATATGCAATGATGGCAATGAAAGCGTTGCTAGCGACAGTCGTACGTAAATACGTTTTAAAGAAGGACAGTATTGTACCTATTCCGGAGATCAAACTTAAAGCGGACGTGATGTTGAAGCCAGCCGAGCCAATCACCATTAGAATAGAAAGAAGAGTTCACGGAAAGAGTGAAAGAAAATGATATTATTGCACCAGATTGTTTAGAAATGTAGTTTTATTATAGTGTTCAAGTTGTTTGATTGTTTTCTAGTATATTTTTGAGATTCTATTTCTTATGACTACGTTTTGTAACTTATTTTGTATATTTATAAAATGAACTTACGATTGAAAAATGCAATAATTTAAGAGAGAACTTTGATAAAATTTGAAAAAACTTTTAATAATAGAAAAAGTATTTTAGTGTAAAATAAAATAATTACTTTTACGATTTTCAAGCTCTACATGTACATTTAGAATTTAAGTTTTAAATTTGAACTAAACAAAAAATATTAGTGTTATATTACAAAGTGAAAATAATAAATTTTTAAGCTTTAAACTGCGAAGATTTTATTTATTCTTTAATAAGAACAATATTAAAAAAAACCTTATTTAAACATTCATTAAATGGCATAATTTAAATTTGATGAATTAACCCTTTGAAGCACACATTTTTTATTAGCCATTTTTGCTCGAAATTCCTTAATCAGAGGTTTTTGGGGTCGCAGAAAACGAATCTGCAATTACAATTAGAATTTCTCAAAATCCAAAGTGGCGAATTAAAAGCATCAGTGAACAGCAAACAAAATTAAAAATTTAGTATAGGAACAAATAAAAGACACAAAGAAAAAGAAAAACGGAACTGTAATATGCAAGCTTTCTTCGTCCTCGCCGTTAGCTTTGGATTATAAGCCAAGAGTAAACTATCAAATACAGTTTTTTCTATATAGCGGCCATAAAAAGTCCCCGGTATCAATTTTCATGAAAATTATATTATTAATAAGTAGGAAAATGAATTACGTTGTTTAGTTAATTGTCTCTTTATAATTATTGAACAACAAATAAAATTTTAATTTTCGTTTGGTAATATTATAGAAAAGCATATCTAAGAGAAAAGTCTATAACCACTCATAACCAATAATTATAAGTTTTACAAATATAAATAGTTGATAAAAAATCCCAAATGGGACCATCGTGTTTCAAAGGTTTAAACTTATTAAACTTATTAAACATTTACGATATTAATGTAAATAACTTTAATTATGTCGCTCACGTTTCTATTCGCAAGATTCATTCATAAAATCATTTAAATTCTGAAAACGAAGCAATTAAAGCACTCACTGTGACGTTTTGTTTTCGAAACAGGAAAATGTTTATTTTCAAGAATTTTTCCCAAAACAATAACCATATTATTGTCAAAAGACGTTAATTCATTTGAACTTGAGCAAACGCATCTGCCTTGAATTTAAAATAAAAAAATCATTTAAAACCACATTGAATCGCCTCGTCTTCAAAGAAAGTGTAGATTTTAACAGCTAAAACGTGGAAGGCATGTAAAATGCAAATCATGAACTACTAAGGCTCAATCATGATGACGCACTTTTTGAAAACAAATCTGCTCATTTATTTTTCATAAAAATATATATATATATTATTAAAAGTAATGATATACTTTTCAAACTCAATAATCCATAAATAATATTAAAATTGTGTATAATTAATATAATATTTGTACGATTATTTTGATTTTAAGGAAATAGATACTTCTTTCAAATAAATCTCATGTTCAACAATATAACATATCACTTATAAAAAAAAAAGAATTTGCAAAATTCAAGAAGTTCTACTTTGCTGCTTCATATCATTCAATGAGGTATGGACCATCAAGGGCTCCAGCACCACTAACAATGCCACCCTCGTTTGCAGAAGATAACTTAGTACGAAGAATGTGTCCAACTTGAGTATTAAACATGATTTTATGTTGATTACTAAAACATAATAAAATTATAATAGAGTGCATTTTATCGCATGTTTTTGCTGCTAGGCTGTAAATAATATTTTATACTTGATGTATTACTAAAATTACTGTATTTTTGTTTATAATTATCATATTTAACAAAAGTGTCAAAAACGTCATTATCAATAATCACGAATTCGATTCAATCTTTGAGTTATATTTTTCACTAACGAAATATGGGGAAACGATATAATAATTCAATTCAGGACAATTCTAGTTAAATTTAAAAAAAAAAATAACATCGTATGTAAAAGTGATACCGAGTGAAAATGAACCTGCACTTTCTAATTAAAATAGCGCAGTTTTAGAATGAATTAATATTTTGTTAAAATGTATATAGTATGTATATATTGTAAATTAAACCTTGGTATTTTGAACCTAGACTTCTTTGAATTAAATTATTCTCGTTTAAAATATTAAAAATTTTCAAGAATTTCTAGAAAAAAGTCCTATAATATAAATAATAATCATAAATAATAATAATAATAATACTGTACATAATATTTTTGAGCGCTATATCGTACTACTGCGTACTTATATTTTAATAGCTTAAAATATGTCGCATCATGTACTTCATATTACAAAATTTAAACCGAACTCGTTGTCCGTAAGTGGAACAGTCGTTTAGTAACAAATTAGTTTTAAAAAATGATGAAATTTCTTCCAGAATTCAAACAAAATTAATCATTGATAAAGAAAGAAAAAAATAGTTTTTAAAATAATATTTTTACATACCCCAAGATAACACCATAGATTCCCAATTCTGAAACAAAATTCTGCTTCATCGGTTCCGAATTTCCACTTCGGATTAAATAATTTTCTTGAAGAGGAGGATAAATTCGTTCCATGAGTATCCAAGCAGTGCGATCCTTCGAATTTTTCATAATTTCTAACTGCTTTCGTATTTCATCATCATAAACATTATTACCACCACCTTCACGTTGAGGTTTCAAAACATACTTCTGAGGATCCTTGAGTGCAATCTCGACCGCTTTGTCACCATCTTTGTTCTAAATATAATTAGTCTCAAAAATTTTAGTTATAAATCTTTACATAAACGTAAATAACAATTATCACTTACAAGATCCAAAGAATAAAGACCCATAAATATTTCGCGAAGTTGTACAATCTTAGCGGAATCTAAAATGAATTTTTCTAAAACTCCAGGAACTGCTAATTGTTGCTGAACCTATACAATACAAATTATAATGATATTAATTCATTCATAAAATTATAGTAACCACGAGATAAATTCTTTAAACCTTTTTCGTTCCTGCTAAATGATAGTGAATTGATGGACATTTTATAGCCTGTGAGTGTTCTATTAATAATCGTACATCCCATTCTTTTTCTGTAGGATACGCATCTAGCTGATAGCCTGAGCGGTAATAAACTACTGCAACTTCCCGATCCTCGCTAAAAAAATAAGCGATATAACGTAGAATTTATCTGGGACACAAGTAATAAAAAATATTTTGCATTGTAATTACATACACAAACAATTCTTTATGGGTCCCTAATGTTGATTCTGTAATTAATTGAGTTAAGCTTCTCCTAATAATTTTTATCTCTGGACATAATTCATGAATTTTAAATTCTAAAACTCTTTGATCAAAAATATTGTATGTCATATCTTCAACAACAAATAATATCACAGCCCTGAAAATTAAAAAGTTTGTAATAAAAATTTTGATAATTTTTGAACAATATTAAAATATCAATAAAAATTACTTTTTATTATTGTAAACTTTCCATGCTTCTACAAGACCACTAGAAAGTCCTGAAGCAGCATTATTTTCTGGAATCTAAATATTAGAATAAAAAATGTTAGTTTTTCTTTTTATAATTCTAAAATACAATTTGCTTCATATTACATACATTTTTTAATTTTTCTGTATATCCTAATTCATTTAAAATAAATCTGCAATATGAAAATTAATTAAGAATAAATTAAACATAAATAAAACTCTATGTTAAATAATTACTTGTGGTACTCTGAAGTAAATACTGCCAAACCTCCAAAACTAGATGCTATCATATTTATCTCTACCTGTTTAATCTTATTTCCAATATTACTATGTAACATGTAATCTGATCTTATCAATCCAAGACTAATACTCTAAAATAAAGTATCAAATTTTATTAAATTCATTTCAATTGAAAATATAACACCAATGTAATATATATTACCTGAGTGAATCCTTCTGATTGTACAATACGATAAATATTGAAAAGCTTTGCAGTAAAAATATCTACTTCGATAGTGCTAAAAATAAATTTTAATACATTTTTTTAGAAAAGTATGTTTCATAATTTTTATTTTAAATGCATACCTTTTCAAAGTATCGTTTAAAAATTCATAATTGTGAGCTACATTATGCATAAGCTCATTAAGTAATATTTGTATTTCCTTAGCTTTTTGAAATTCTGCTTTTGGGTAAGCTGATGGCAAGAATAAAAATGGTGTGATTTGTATTTGGTCTTCATGAAAATATTGTTTTGACTTTACAAGTACTCCTAAAAATAAAACGCATAGTGATTATTTAAAAAATTAAATAAAAAAAGAATACAAATAGTTACCTCTCATTGCCATCCAATCTTTTGCCTTCAAGATTAAATCATTTAAGTCAGCATCTGACAAATTAACATCAATGCTAGTTTGCATTGTAAAAAAATATCAAATAATAGTAGTAATAATAAAAATTAAGACTGAAATGTAAGTCCTAAGTACAAATGTTCAACCAACTGTCAGTGCTTCAATCTTTTATTTTTTTCCACTTAAGTTTTCCTCAATAATTAACCTCAATAAACATTAACGTTTGTTTCATCACATGTTCATCACATACTTTTTCAATAGAGTGGAAACTTTTAGAATAAGATGCTTTATTAATTACAACTTTTCTATCCTATAACAGAAAAAAAATCATACATTAAAAAAATCCTTATCTATTCTTTGTAACATGAATACATAATATTATCAGACCAATTTAAAGAAGCAGACTCTTCTAATGTGACAAAGCTTTAAACATTTTTAATAATTTTTAATAACACTATCATCCCTATACATATATATATAATATATATAGTAATACCATAATAATTGCTTTTAACCAATCAAGCTGACTTTACCGGCTGAGAGGAAGCAAAAGTTGCAACCATATTAGTGTACGTGTCAAAAAAACCGGAAATTTTCCAAGAACAGGAATCATAATACCGAGAAGAAAATTTGAATCAACTATATTTTATTGCAAACAATAACAAATCCAATAATATTTTGCTATAATGAATTTAATATAATTTTTTTATAAATACTTGAAGAAAACAATAAAGAACATTTAAAATACTTAAAAATAGTACTAGTTGATATTAATTTTATTTACGTTATAATAATTATAGTAAATGATGCGATAATTTATAGTTATCGACCGTACTAAAACTGTAGTATCGATCGAGCGCTACTAGATAAGCGTTCGAAAGAGCGAGAAGCAGTGGTCGGTAAATTCGAAAATTCAGTCTTTTATACGTACACGTAACATACGCGTATAATATATGTATATTACAGTCTAATTGAAACTTTTTTGAAATTTAAATTCGAATGAAATATCCGTTTTATTTAAAAGTAAACC
>UCOL01005773.1:0-10875 GCA_900474335.1 Ormyrus nitidulus | reverse complement strand
TTTCAATTGCCGGGAGTTAAAATACTCTATTACTCTACAATTAACAGTTGAAATGTTATATGTGATTGAACAAAAATCGATTTTTTTTAGTTTCTCGCTAAAAGAGCTCATAACTTTCATAAAATCGAGCGTTAGACTGACTGGACGCGACTTCCTTCATATTTTAACGCTAGAAAACATCCCAAAGTTCGAAGAAAATCCGTGACCCAAACAAGCGAGACTCTCCTGGTAAGTTAATCGCCCTTAAAAATCTCTCAGAACGAAAGCTCCGCTCCGAAGGGCCAATCCAGCAGCTCCTCTTCCAAATATCCTCCAGAGCGGCGAAATCACTTCTCTCTCCGCGCGCTCTCGGGCTCGAAAAAAATTCGCAATAATAAACGCTCGCCGGAGGGCTCCCTCCCCCGTCGGTATGTAAATTAGCCTCTTGCTTCCATTCAGGCCGGTACACCTGGGCCCTCCCGCTGCACGGACGCGAGTGTGTCTGCCTGCTCGCGCGCGGGGATGCCTTTCTCTCCCATAATTCATCCGCGCGCGGCGTCGGCGGTGTGGTCCTAGTCGCAGCTCTCGCAGCTCCGATTCTTCGCCGCTGATTATTCCCTGCTTATTGGGGCCCGAATGTCGAGGCGGCGCGTTTTTTCTCGCGGGAACCATTTTCCGTTCCGCAGATTTTTCGCGCTGCTTAGTTGCTTTTTATTTGCGCGGAGGTTGCAGCTGTCTATGTGGATTGACGAGATGTACTGTGACGGAAGATTGAAATTTTAATTACAAATGAAAGCGCGCGATTCCGTTCGGTTATTCTGCCAGTTTATAAGTTGTTTTTATGTCATCTCGTTCTGCTTAAGACATAATGAGGTGACCGATATAATGATATTGCGACATTAATATTCATGTCATCAAGTGGCAACATCTGTAGCTATTTTGGTGCACGTCATTGAGAACGAATTAATTGCGAAGATGTAACGTAATTGATAAACCGTTGAGATATCTTGGAATGGCATAATGTTCGTCAAAAATTAAATACGTGGAATATTAATCAGAACACTTGCACTTAATATCGCTCTTGCAAAATTTGATTGTCCAAATCTCAATGTAATAACTCTGCACTGATTTCGGGCATTTAAAAAAATCAAGCTTTTTGTTCCAAAAAAAGCAAACTGTAAAGAGCTCGAAAAACAGCAAAAATTAATGCAGAAAAATTTATACGCGAAACAATGCACCCTCGAAATCGAATTCCTGCGTTTCGAGGCACGTATATGTAGATATTTCGAATAACTCCGCAGGCCGCGCGTATTAATATGCGAGCCGGAGAATTGACCTGCTGCTGCATTGTGCAGCTACATTCCTGTTCTCTCCGGCTGCGCCTGGCAAACTATACGTGTGAAGGAGGATACCACTATACGGGTGTAAGGTGCTGCTCCTTTTCTATTTTTAGGCCTCGACTCTTCCGTTCACTCCCTCGTGCTCTTCAACTCTTTAAATATGTTATGTGCTTGTTCGGAATATTTATCTATTTTTCTACTGAGAGAAGTGTGGGGTTAAAACTTTGACGAATTAAAGAATCTTGCAAAAAGACAATAATAAAATTTTGATTAAAGCTTTTATAAGTACTCTTTAGTTTACTTACTAACTCATAGAAAATAAATGGAAAAACATCCCTCGAATAAGTTTTCAAGTGTTTACGATGCCTTACGTCACACGTATACCATCACGAAGGAAGAGGCTTCTCAATCCCGACACTTTCTACTAAAAAAAGTATCTCTGACCATTCGAAATCCTAACTACCGTTTACCCTTCATTCCTCATAAAAGGCCCTCGGCTCGCTTCTCAGCGCGAGCCGCGCGCGACAATGCAAATTTTCTCCCTGCAGTCGTTTAACGGCGAATTAGAGTCCCTCTCCGAACTCGTTTCCATTTAAAGCTCCCGAAGCGGCTCGCACGCTTGCAGACGACGACTTGCGGGCGGCAGTTTATTTCGGAAAAGGCTTTCACGCAAATCACGAGTCCGCCTGAATTAATGCCATTCGAAAGTGATTCATCCCTCGGTGGGGACGAGAAGCGTCGTCGGGAGACAGAGACGGAGCGCAAAAAAAATAGAGAAAGGAGGAAGTCGGGTTAAGGAGATCCTATGGGAAAACGCGCGAGCAGGAAGAATGAGAAGGAGAGAGAGAAAAAAAAAGTAGGAGAGCGAAAGGGGGAGACCGGGAGGAATATACGACAAAAACGAAACAGTACGCGAAAGGGGGAAGAATGATGAGAGAGAAGCACGAAAGCCGGCTGAAAGGACTTGATCGAAATTTCTGTTTTTGTTTCCGCCGGGCAACTTCTCTGAGGGAAATTACGCTCATAATAGGTTTGTTGGAAATTTCGGGGTGGAGTCTAGTGAGAAAAGTAGTGGTTGAAAAACTCTAGAGAATTAATAAGTGATTTAAAGGATCATCTAATTTACAGTTGTAAAGCTTATTCTTTGAACGAACCAATTTCTTAGAAAAGTAAACCACTTGAAGACCATTATTACTTTTGTAAACTAATAAAGTTACTACTGCGGTCCCATTTATCCAAAGATCAAACTTAATAAAAAAACCCCCTAAACAAATTAATCCAAAAAAAGTTCAAGCATTTATTTCAAGAAACTTCGTCAGCTCGTAGCGAAAAGAGCCGCGTCGCGCAAAGAATAAAGTACGAGAGAACAAGTAAGAGGTCGAGCAGTGCGGTTGAAAAGAGAGAGAGAGAGAGAGAGAGAGAGAGAGAGAGAGAACGAGAGAAAGGGAAATAAAGGAACCGAGAGGGTTGAAGAAAAGGGATCGATCGGCGCGCTGCATGGAAGGAAGTTTGAGTGGAAAGGGGAGGGGGACCTCGGGGCACGTGACTGCAAGGACCCGCTTAATTTAAACGAGCCCTGCATGTATACGTAGGCCATAGTCACGTCTCTCTCGGACAGAGGGAAGCCGAGTGACCGATCGGATCGGCCGGATAAAAGGAGCCGATCTCTCTCCCTCTCTCTCTCTCTCTCTCTCGCGCGCGATGACGCTGTCGGATGTACGTCTCGGCGACGTCAATGCTATCGCGCACGCACGCAAATGGATTACCGATTTAGCCTGACGCGCCGGCATAGAAGCCGCTTTTGAGGGAAGAGATCGAGTTAAAGAAATGGAATTTTCGACTTCGTTCTCGGATTGGTTTTATTTCAATGGGAAAGGGGGGGGGATGCCGAAACTTTTACTACTTTCATTATAACGCTGAGCATCGGCTTCTTGGCACTAATTGTTTGTAATTATTTTCTGACACCTTCGGGTGGTTTCGAATATTAGTACAACAAAGTAGTAATGTTTTCATTAACAAAAGATTGGCTTAATTGGCATTATAATTGTTTACGTCAACAATCTCTGTTTATAAGAGAAAGAGAGAAAGAGAGAGAGAGAGAGAGAGAGAGAGAGAGAAATATATATATAGATAATAGATCCGTTTCTTTGAAAATTACGAAACTTTCGATTGAAAACCCCAAGTTGTCAGCTAAAGGTTAATAGAGGATTTATTTAAGTGCGTGTTATTTTATTTTAATTGGACAATCAATAAAAAATCACTACCAATTTTTGGCAGATCATTCAGAATTTTTTATGACTCATACTCAGAACTTACCGGACTTGTTTAGAAGCAAACTGGTGCAAACATGAAAAATGATGCGCTTAAAATTATACAGTTTTTCAAAGAATTATGTCTGAATGAGGAAAATCTTGCATGAGTTTTATTATCGATAACATTTTTTATGCACGTTTTACGGTTTTGCAGGATTTATATTTTGTTATTAAAAAAAAAAAAATGAGTTTTTAAAAAATACTGTAGCTAATAAAAATCGAATAATTTGTGCTATAATTTTTAAAAGTATTAATTAAATTTTAATTTTCTTTGAATACTTTATAGATCTTCCTCGATACGTATATAATATTGAAAGAAAAATGTCTCAACCAAGTTAGTCAGAAAAGATGGATTTATTGCAAAAAATACAACATCTTGACTTTAGCAGAGGAAGCAAATTAAATTACGTACAAAATTTAAAAAACATGACAGTAAATAAATCTATAAGTTATGTTGATTAGACGGATTCAAAATACTATCAATGGAATTACAAACGTCGAAAGTTTATTTAACAAATTGCATAATGTGTACAGCGAAGAAATTCATTCTAATACAATAATAAATGTTAAACTTTAAAAGATCTTTAAAAATTATTATCATAATATTTTATTCACTGTTGGAACTCTCACGAAGTTTTTTAGCCAGTTCACTAATAATTAATCTATTTTTTTGGCTAAATATTTTGGTCAAATAACTCAAAAACAAAAAATAGTCACAGACTATAGTGAAAAATAAATATGGTAGATTAATAAGAATGTAAATTAACATTTTATATTCAAAATATGGGCATCTTTGCATTTATTATTTAAATTCAAAAGTTTGCGAATTAAAAAATTTAATTAACAAATTAAATTTTTTATTTATTAAAATTAAAAAATATAAATAATGTAATAATTATTCAATACATTTATTGTGTGCCATTTTAAAAAATTATTAAAACTAAAAATCAATTTATAACGCTGCTTTTTCTTTATCAATATTTGTTGTCGAAATCATCTTCAGGTCGTCCCATTATGATGTCCAGCTGATGCCCTCCATAGTTTTCGGGGTTTTATTTATCTATTAACCTTGAAAGTTTGCCGTCAATTGAGACAGTACTATCATCGCCGATGGCTGGTGCAGGACTGTATTTTCCACAGATTGACTCTTCAAAAGAATTTGTAGCCGTTAAGCTGGTTATATTTGGCGTTAAACTATTTTCAAAAATTTTATTTTATTTTCAAATAGATCAGCATGATTCAAGAAAAATGTGTGATAGAGTTATAAATAAAAAATTCAAACAAATAATACAGTTTGCTAATTTATTATCCTCCATTCATTTGTAATAATTAAATTTAATTCTTTATGTACAATTTTATTTATGCATAAATGTAAAAAATAAATGTAAAAATATGTTAGTGTATTTCCATTAATGATTTTGGGAAAATGGGAAGACCGTTATTGAAATATTATACTTATCCATTTTTTCGTTTAACTTTGGCCTTCTTAAATGGATTGTATTTTATAACTATTTGGTCACTGCAAATTCGGCAATCCATTTTACGAGACTAACGCAAATATTAAAGTTGATGTGTATGTATTTTGCAGTTAAGTTCGCAACTTACTTTTAAAATAAAAATAATCAAAATAATTTAGTATTTAAGAAACGTCAGAATTTAAAACAAGCAGCAGTAGATATATAAATTGCATACTACATTGAAAATAAACCTAATTTTACAGGTTGAGCTACGTTTATGAATGATATTATAAGACAAACTTCAGGACATAACTTTTTAGATATGAGTCATTATTACAGAGAGCTACAATATGATTCTCTTAATCACACTGAAAGAAACCGTATAAATGAAAATTTTCAAATTATTTTAGTAAATCGAACAGCAACAAATTGTACTATTGTTCAAGATTGTCAAAATGACATTGCACTGACGTCGAAAGATTATTTAAAATTATTATAAAGTATAACGAAAAGTTTCAGATGTACGCTAATTCCACTAACCAATATGCTCATAAACAACTAGAAAAAATAAAAAAATTTGCTTTAAACATGAAATCTGCAAATAAAGTAAAAAATGCAAATGACGACATTTTCTCTAAAAGTCTAGAAATTACATACCAAATTATCGATATTCTTAACATTCTGAGAGTAAGTAATTGACATCTATTGAAGTATTTTATTTTCTAAAATACATATAAGCAACACGTTCGACGTAATAATCAAAAGTGCACGTTGTATAAGTTATAATAAATGTTTGCAATACTTTAGTACAACAGTACAGTTTGAAAATTCTACTCTATATTCTATCTCTATTCTACTCTATCAGAATGTATAATAAAGTATATTAAAATAAAAAAATACTGAAAAAAATTCAGTAAAATGCAGTTATAAAATCTAAATTATCTGAGCAACAGATACTTGTAAACGTACTTAAACACCTGGCAATTTTTGAAGCCCACAAGAATTTTTAACAAAGTCTTCTGTAAGTCTTGCTTACAGAATCGCGGTTCATCAACCAAGTGAATATAGTCATACTACAATTAATTTATTTTTTCTGGAGTATATTATAGAAAATTTGACGGTTTTTGTTACAGTGTCATACTACAGTTTTTTTGCACTTTACTTTGATTTCAAAAACTAAAATATTATAATACATTCATAATTTTCATAATATGAGATATAATCCCTACAAATTAAAATAAAATGTATTTAAATATTTTTTCAGTTAAGCATTATTTAAAAGAATTGACACTTGATAAAACATACGATTCCCATCATAATAAGATATAGAAAATATACCATTGGCTTCAAGGAAAATTTTTAGTTGCCCTCTTAACTCAAGGAAAGGTAACTTTATTTAAATTAATTTCGGCAAAACAAAATAATTTTATTAAATTACTGCTTTCGTGCTATTAAGTTTCCATTTTATTTTCATTTATGATAAAACAGACGATATCTTTAGCTCTCAATCACGTCGTTCTTTTAATCCCCAGTCAGCTCTTTCAAATTTACACATGAACATATACGTACATTCAGAGGCAGCTACACAACAAAAATATGCCAAAATGTCTAAAAAACATATGTATTCAAAATATTTTTTTGGCATTCCGTGCGCAAAACTCGATTTCGCGCACGCACTAAATCAAGCCTTGCACACGTCGTTTCAAAAAAATTTGTTCAATACACGAAAAGGTGATTTTAACCTCATCGAAAACTACTATTTTTACTCATGCGCCGTTTTCTTGCCTAATTTTAGTGTGAAAACTGAATATTCGCGCACGAGTGCGCAAAGTAATCTACTTTCCACACTAGTGCAGACAAATAAATCACTTTGCGCACTAGTGTGCGAAAATACAGTTTCCACACTGAAAATAGACTTGAAAAAAGGATATTTTCCATGCACTCGTAAAAAAAAGTATCGTGTATAACACGTGCGGACAGCTATTTTCATTCGTCTGAAGTTTGCAACACTCGACTGCGGTTATCACGTAGTCACTTCGTGCATTCGCGACTCGTGTCGCAAACTTTACACTCGTGAAATAGCCCTCTTTCCGCCCTTGTTATACATACACTTACATTTTGAAGGAAGAAAAATTAATCTCCAAAAGTGTAAAACACATCATCTTTACTTCATAAAGAAAAAGCAGAACTTTATACTTTTTAAAAATATTAATCGCATGGTTTATACTTTACAAAATATAAAGTCGTTTATACTTTTTATCAAAGTATAAATCGTGCAACTTATACTTTATTGCGACAATATGTATACTTTTGGGTTTAGAGTGTGTATTTCAACCTTCAGAAAACTATAATGTTGAAAAGTCTCAGTTTATTATAATTTATTCAAAAATTTTTGAAGTCGTGGTGTTAAGTGTACAATGTAACTGTTACGTAGATTTTGATTCAAAGTTATCTGAAAATAATGTTTTTGCCCCGGTATTGTTCAGTTACCGATAATTTTCTGAGGGACTCCTAGCAATAAAATTATTTGCGTTTGATAATATATAACTATCTTTAAAACGTTGTCTTAATTTTTAAATTTATGTAGACAGTATTTTAAATACTATATTATACTATACTGCATGCGAACATTTTTAAAATATATAACGCAATAGACAATGTGGTTGTTTTTATCTATCTCCTAAAAATTGTTAGATTGCAAAGCAGGCATCACGTTTACACGTTGGCATAGCAGAGTCAAAGTTTTTCTGCGTCTTTGTACGAATGTAAAGATCGATAAAAATGAATTTTATATGTATGCGCTCAAGTACTTCATTTTAGTACCGCACACTTCCGTGACAAAAACTTTACTGAACAGTTGAATGTATTTGAATGTACTACTGCACAAAATAATATATGTGTTACTGAGAGTAATTAACTTCATAAAATCGCCGATATATTGATATGATAGTCATTAATTAAAAAAAATTATGTTAACTTCAAGAATTAGATTATCATTTATTTATGCATGTTTTTTCGAAATTAATTGCAAGTACTTACTTACCCCCTATTACTAATTATTTATTTTATACACGTCTAAAATAAGTAACATAAAATAAAATATATTGACTTTGGACGAATTTTTTTCAGGTCGGATGTCATTCCTAGATGATATGGAAAACAAAATTTTAAATTTAAATTTGACAGAAAGAAATCGTTTCTTCTTAGAACTATTGCAAAAATCCTTTAACCAAACTGAAGTAGAAGTAATTAATAAAAAATTTAAGGATATATTAACATCTATACACCCAGATTGGGAAACTATTGCTTTTCTAAATATCCTTATTAATGTGGCTACTGATTTGGAAACGATATTCAAAATATTACTGACCTATCATAAAGAAATCCATGAATATGCAAATTATTCTGAGATTGATGATGAGAATAAACTAAAATTTGAAAAAATGTATGATTTTATTTGTTCCATGCCAAAGTTGAACAATCGAACATTCTTCTTTAATAATGATGCGTTTTACATGTCTAAAATGCGACGACACCGTCTCCCAAGTTTACCGTTTATACTCGTGGTATTTATATTATCTAAAATTGATCAAATTATTTTTACACCAAAATATAAAAATGATGGATGATTTGTGCCTTTTTAGGGAATAGCTTGCAAAAATAAATTATCCGAACAGCAACTGGTTACAAATCTACTTGGACATCTGGGTCTCGCGCAAGCTCAACTATATTTTGTATCAAAACTTAACAATGAAATGGGAGACATTATACACAATAGGAGTAAAGGTAAGTGTAACTTTGATTATACTTTTAAGTTTTACCATGTTTTTATAATTAAAAAATTTATTCAGTTTTATTCTTTGTTTAATTTAATTTTAGAATCCTGTTGGACTTTATCTTACATGCAGGAGATGTATGAACATAAGCATAATTTTTCCAATGATTATGCTGAATTAGTAAATATTGCACAATCATTTCCAAATGGAATCAAGACGTGTAATTTCAATTACCAAAGCACAGGTACTTTGAACTTCAACAAAGCAGATTGTCACTTAAATATTCAACTCGATAAAAATAAATTACAATTCATTTATTTGTAGATGAAGAAAGGATTCATGTAAATACACAGTCTGTTCATTTATTTAATCTAGAGCCGACTTTCTCAGATATTGATAGCAACAGGTACTTAAACTACTTGTTAGCTTTAAAAGAGTTTTAAAAATCATTTTCATAATATTTTATTCTAGAGTAATAACTGGTATTCGACTAATACATAAGAATAATGCATTGCATATTCAAATTCAAGAAGGAGAACTCCAATCTTATGGATATATAAATTCAAGCTCAGTTCATTGGGTACCAGCCAAAGACAATGGACCAAAAGGTAATATATTTTCTTCCATGTACTATATAGTCTTTATTACGTTTAAAATATAAATTTTCTAAATATATGCATTCACACTCTTGTTATTCAATTGTAGAAAAATTATACGCTCCAAAAGAAAATATATTGGACAGCATCAAACCAATAGATCTCGTGGCACCGCAAAATTCTTCAAAGGTATTGACAGGGATAGGACTTACTACCGTAACAGAAAATCATGTAGAACGCTTGAGCTTGGTCATTTATTTAACACCTTTTAATTTTACAACTGGTACTTTACAAAAAGAAAAACAAGAAATTTTTCAGGAATCAGATGCAAAAGAAAGCGCCAGGTAAGTGTTACACCAGTTTACAAGCTAATACTTTTTTGTATTTAGGAATTTTCATTAAATTGAAATACAATAGGTAAAAATAATGTTTAATTTGAATTTTCCTAATGTCAAAACTGACTCTTATTTCGGCCCAAAAATGGAATTAAAAATTTTACATATTTTGCGATTATTTACTTTTTCCAGAATCGATATTGGGGACTTAATTAAAGGTCTCTTGATTGAAAAAGAACATTTACGGGCAGTTAATTTGGAGCCAGTTGAGACAGTACCACCATCGCCGATGTCTGGTGCAGGACTGGGAGGTATCTATTACAAAAACGGAGAAAAAGACGTAGCATCAAGCAGCGTTAAACTGTTTACGTTTGACGTCACGCCATTTTTAAAAATCTAATTTTATTTCCAAATAGATAAGCCTAAATTCAATTAAAAATTACTAATAAAGTTATATTCAATGTATTTGCAAATAAAAAATTCAAACACAGATTGCTAATTTATTATCTTTTGCTCATTTATAATAATTAAATTTAATTCATTATGTATAATATTACTTATATACGAAACTAAAATTTAATTTTATTTATGCATAAATGTAAAAAACCGTTTTTCATTTAACTTTAGCCTAGTTAAGTAGATTGCATTTTATAGTTATTTTGTTGAAGTAGTTGTAAACTGAGAGAAAAATGACTAATATGTAGTCATATTCATTAAATATCAAAGAATATTCTAATATGCAATCATATTCATTAATATTAAATGAACGAGCGTACGCAACAGTGGCACTTTGTGCACGAAGTCTTAAGGACGTTCAGTGGTTAATCGAAACCGTAGAGAAAGACTTGAATTTTTTTTCAGTTTTTCCTACCTCACGGTTTACGAGAAAAAAATTTTTGAAAATTGAAGTTTTAACATGGGCTCTTATGGAAAAGAGAGGTTATGAAGCGCTTAAACGTAAGAATTCGCGACAAAAACACGTAGAGATTAAGTTAAAACAGCAATAGTTTTATAGAAAAACAATCAAGGAATCAAAATGTGCCCGGCTGTGAATCGCTTACCAGGAATTTGACAAAGAAC
>UCOL01005772.1:0-10879 GCA_900474335.1 Ormyrus nitidulus | reverse complement strand
TAGTAAAAGTTGTCACTTTCGTTATAGTAATATGTGAATATTATTTTACGATTATTTATCATAACTTAATTTTTATTAGAGTTTTATTGTAATTTTTTACTTATATAATCTCGTGCTTTTTCCATAAATTTCAGTAAAATTTAATTTAGTAGTTTTTTTTTTGTTTTTTCAGTCAATGATTCAATTGAACTATGGTAATTTTACCTACAAAATTTTTCTTAAAGTTAAGTTTTTTTAACATGAAATACGCATTACTGCAAATCTACCATAAATTTTATTTTTCTTTTCTTCTGCATTTGCATAAAATCTAATGTTTCGAAAGTCTTCAAATACACTTGAAATTGAACCTAAAACGAAACTAGAATATTTGCATTATTAATACATTTTCACAACGCACGGGCTAGCATCATCAAAACCCGTCCCTGCAGCGCTGAAAAAAACAATTAGCGCGCGCTTCCGACAAAAAGCCCCGGTCCACTTCTCCCGACTCGTTGCGCGAAAGCTCATTTTTCCCCGATAGTCCCTCCGGAGCTTTAATTAGGGAGGATATCGTGGAGGATCGAGAGCCAATCTTGAAAAGTCCCCGCCGCCGCCGCTGTGTACTGCTGCCGGCGATTTTCGATCCGCCGAACCGAGCGTCCCCGTATACATATAACTGTCGCTCGGCAAAAGGCCGGGCGGGGCCGCCCTTTCGAGCGGGAAATCGAGTTGCTCGATCGGCCGCTGTACTCCACTTTTATAAGGGGGAGGTGAAAAAATGCACGAGAGAGCAGCCAAAGGGGAGAGGAGGCGAAAACGGGAGCCGGAAAATGAGATAAGAAAATCGAGGAGAGGGTCGGGAACGCGGACGTTTCGAGGACGATCGTCGCTCCGCGAGCAGCTTTGCGAGGGCATTTCGGTAAAAAGCCGGTTAAAATTAATCATTGTTGCCTTCGGTCTTAGGAAAACAAAGCTTCGCCCCTAACTGCGGCCAAGCAATTCAATCTCCTTCGGAAAAACTCCATTAAAGTACAAAGGCTTCATTTCGAAGCGGCCAACTTTCGGGGCTAAAACTTCGCATAAAGCAATCTCCGGCAAAGAAAACACGCGCCGCGGAGACGCGGAAGGACGAGTGCCGGGCGCAGGCAATGAGGAAGAAATGTGCGCGTATTAGGGTAAAGGAACGACGCAATTGCGGAAGAGAACAAAGCTCGCAACTTCCGCGAGCGCTTTCGGGCTCAAGTTTCCGCGCTGAGATTTTCAGCGATAGCAAAAACAAAAAAAGAAGAAGGGAAGAATGAAAATTCGCTGTCGTCGAGAGGAAAGTTTTTCTTTCCCGGGAAAACCAGGCTCTTTATTTAATTGAAAGGCCTTGTTTTTGTACCGCCGACTTATTACTGCGAGTTTTTCTTAAATTAAGAACTAATAAGGAGCGGGAAAGCTAGACGAAGGGATTTAAGAAGTGGCATTGTTTTACGTCGGCCGCTCGGTTATTTCACGTGAATTATTTTTATATGCCCTCGTAAAGCCCTCTGTGCTCGAGGAAACAATAAAGCGTTTAAGATGCTAATTCGAGCGTTCCTAGCAGTAATTTTTTTTTACGCAATTTACTGCGCTGTTAAATTCGTGTAAAATATATATATGTAAGTGCGGAAACTGAAAATCTTTGGCTAATATCTTCCTTCAAAAGAGACGTTACTGAAATGAGATTACTCTGAAAGTTAGTCTACTCAAGTAGAGTACTTCATACTGGTTTACACGTTCAGCTTTTTTATTGACCGCGGAGAAAATTCAAAAAGTTGTGTATTTCCATAAATTTTCCCATGTTCCATTAACTCTCTCTCTCTCTCTCTCTCTCTCTCTCTCTCTCTCTCTGTCTCTCTCGCTCTCAGTCTGGCCTTTATGTCACATGTTCCCGCACGGTGTCCCTTTTTGCACTGAACTTCAAACTTTTGTTTTGCTCGCGGACCCTTGACTATCTAAAGTTCTCGCTTTGCTTTAAAAGGAAAATGACGCGGAGTGTCAGCGGTGTGCTTTTTGAGGCCGCCGCGCTGAGAGAATAAAGTTTTTGGTATATCCCCGAGCGCTTAATCCGTTTTCAGAAATTATATTATCACGTTGAACATGTAATTTACTTCGTTAATTAGTGCGGAACAATGCTACTCGGGGTTCTTTTATTCGTACCGCCGGCTAATTAGCATTTTAATGCTTTTTTGATACGTAATTATAATTTCTCGCATAATGAGTATCATCGCAGATTGCTGAAATTGATTCTTGCTGTAAATATGATATGAACGAGTTCCAGTAAAGTTCTCTCGGCCCAAGCCTCGATTCGCGCAGAAGTTTATGAAAATTAAAAATTTTAATTGCACCTTCTATTATTTCGCGTAATTAATTCTCTAATGATAAAATAACCTACATTTGAAATGCAAATTGATTCGAGTAAAATGAATTTCAAGCGACGACGTCGTCCATTTAGTTTTATCAAAATAAAAGGAGCTCCATTCGGTAAAAAGAAACAAACTTTCAGTATTATTCTTCGTACTCTTTTTCAGCATTTTACTTCATTAAAAATATTGGAGTAAGACGATTTCACAAGTACACTCTTTCCCGCATACACTCGTAGACACTTCCACAGAACTCTGTGTAACTGTCTACGAGTGTATGTTTCTATTGAAAAATATCGTTTACTACAAGCCAAAATTGATTCGAGTGACTGTCCCTTTACGTCTGCAACTCGGCATTAGCTAGTTTCTGTAATCTAGCTGTAAATATTCTGTAAAAACGCAGAAATGGCAGTTGAAATATCATACGTAAGCCAAGTGTAAGTTTAATCGTTCTAGTCATTGTATTATAGAAAAGCATAAAGACAGAAAATCTGATTCTTTGCATCTGGCTGCTGACACTGGAAAAATCGCATTATTCACAATAGGTACTCCCTGTTTTCACTTTTGTAGACCCCGTCTAGATTTTCTTCTAACCGGATAACATAAATGGAAGAAAGTGAGTTCGGAAAATGCATTTTGGTCCTATGATTCTTATGCAAATGATAAATATGTTTTTAATCGAGTAATTTCAAAAATAATAGTGACAAAAAATGCCGCTGGCTTTATTAAAACATATAAGAATAATTTATTGTTCTGCTTGCATATAAATTATCAACTGTTATATTGCTTCCTCCTAGAGTTGTTGTTTTGTTTTTTTGTTATTTTTTGTGATGGCGACAAAAAAGTTTTTTTGTTGTTTAGCTTATTCGTTTTCATTTTGTCGGAAATTTTTTTTTCGATTTTCGAAAAATTTAATTTTACTTTTTTATAATGATTATAATTCTTAATTTAAATTATCCACTCCTCTGAAAAAAATTTTGGTAATTAAGACTATATATCTCTAAAATCTGTAAAAATTTCAAGCCATTTTGTCAACTAGTTTTTGTGTAAAAAGCTAAAAACTGAAAAAAATAGTACATTGTGCAACTAGGGGAGAAAATGAGCTATTTCAAGCGAGGGTGAGATGTATAATATCTCACTCGAGTCTACTCCCGAAAATATCTTACCCGCTACTTTCTAGCGTGAAACGAGGGCCATTTCATGCCCGAGTTGGGAAAAATTAGTTTTCTATGTCGAACTATTATGAGTAAAAATGCTTTAATTGGCTTGTAATCTTGGGAAAATGTAGATCTTTTGTATGTTTAGAGCTGTATAATTTTTTAGCTTATGAATCAAAAAATAAAAAAATTAATTTTTTGAAATATTTTCGATATATATCCATCTTAACAAAATTTGAAACTGAAATATTTTAACAAAATTTGAAATTAAAATTAGGTTTTTAAAATCGGATAACAGGATTATTCTAAAAGAAATGTCCTGTGAAATTAGTTAATAAAAAAAAATCGATTTTTTGACCATTTTAAACCAGTTCTATTCTCTTAGTTATTAAATATAGATTAGTTTGAAATTATGTTGTTGAAATCGATTGTTTTTAATAAATCTCGGAGATAATATTGGAACGATAAATTAGTTAAAAGGAAGCTAAGTGCCACTGAATTGGCTGCGGTTTTGTATTAAGATGACTTTTCAGAAATGTTTTTGCATTTCCTTTTTCAAGACAATATTTTATCTTATTCTAATCTAACATTACAGTTTGTAAAAAATGTTGTTGGTTTAAAACAGAAAAAGCTAACATCTATGCTCGATATACATATATATATAATTTTAGATTAGAATATGGTAAGATTTTCGCTGAAAAAAGGAAATACAAAACATTTGCGGAACGTCGGCTTAATAAAGATCTTATTTTTAAAATTGGTTCGTTTTGGGTCCATTTTTTAAACAAATAAAAATTACTGTATGAACGTCTAGCAACCTTTACAAAAACTGCATTCATTTATATTGTACTAGAAAGACTGATTCCAGTGTAGACTTTATTGCTGCATTACAATTACTAATAATGTTTTACTTATAAATTAACATTAAAAAAATTTCAATAAAAAAACATTTTACCCTCATTCGATGCAAGTAAAATAAAACTGAGCAAAATAAAAAAGAAAGCCATTATTCCCAAATCCTCCCAGACACTTTGCTCCTTGAAAACTCTCGAAATCAATCAACACGGCTTTTACTCTCCGCCCATTCAGCCCCAATCAGCTCGGAAAAAGGCCTTTGCCGATTGCCGATTACTTTTAGGCGCGCAGCGCCCTTTCGTCTCTCGGCGGCGGCAGCAAAATTATGCGGAGCCGCGAAGAAAGCGGCTAACGACCGGGAGCGCATTCGCACTCGATAAGCACTGCTCTGCCTTTGAGCGGCCCGGCTTTCCCGCCCCCCGTCTTCCGCCGCTTGTTCTCGCGCGAGCTTCTCGACGCCCCCTTTCCGCGCGGAGCTCGCAATTTCGGCCCGCGGGGCAGAAACGAATGGCTGATGTGGCTCGGGCGGATGCATTTTTATGGGAGGGAGCCGCTTCTAAACTGAGCCCTTTGATGGATGGAGAGCGGCGACCAGCTACCAGCTTTTTTTTTCCTCCGAATTCGCCGGTATAAACGCACGGTTTCTGATCGATGGCCCACCCGGCACTTTGATGCTGACTTATTGTTTCTTTACTAAAAAAAAAAGGGAAAATAAGTGTAGTGGACAACAGTGCTTATACTCGTTATGATCGTAAAATATATTGAATTGTATTACTTTATGGTAAATTGAGTTAAAAAGTAAGTATTAAGAAGATTTACTATAAATTCTTGGTGGTGGAGAATGGGCTTAAAATATGATAAAAGTGCCATAAATTTTGGAAAAATTACAATTTTTATTCTAAAAATTACCATCATTACGGTAAAGTATTACTATAAAAATTGTAATTTTTCCCGAATTTATGGCACTTTTTTTCGTATTTCATGTCGGTCCTCCGCCTCCAAGAATTTATAGTAAATTATTCTACTTGCTTTTCTCACCGTAGTAAAAATATAGATGGTTTTAACATATTCTAAAGCATGATTTTAAATAACCAATTTAAAACTGGAGCAATACCAGTGAATGTCGATTTTAAATTCTAAAATGATTATATTTGGTTACCGACGATAGCTTCCACAAAATGAAAACTTTTCGAAGAAAATTGAATCCCCCCTAGACTCGCATCTATACAGTGCACCTTTGTCATTTTCGAAAGATCACAGTTGATTTAGATCAATAGACTTGTAAATATGTATAGACCAGCCAAAAGTTTGTTTCCGAGCTTACAAAGGTGGTGTTTGCTTTTTATTTCCCCGTCCGATCCTCGACTTGCAAAAGAGACGCCTCCCGGAGGTCGCCTATACATATGCATGATATTCAAAGGATTTAGATTAAACCTGTACAAAGACAAACACATTCAGATGCCTGCATCAATAACTCCCCTCCCGTTTGTCCTCTCTCGACTCGACATGCAATGTAGATGCAAAACACCGTGACTTTTTGCCCGAAGCGCGGCGCGCGCCGACGTGATTGCATTGTCTCTCCGAGGCCGCGCGCGGCGCTCTCGGCTTTTAACCCAGGCTAAAAAAAAACAAATCGAAAACGCGAACGGGACTAAAATCGGCCGAAAATTCGCGGACGACTAAACGCAGCGAACGAGGCGGCACGCGGGAGGAAGGAAGGAAGTAGGAAGGAAGCGCCAGTAGGTCAAACTGTCCCTCTCGCGCGAGGCCCCCTGCGTCGCCGCTCTCGAGGAGCATAAAAATTTCCGCAGCTGCACTGCGCTCAGAAATTCAGAGACGAAGGACACGACTGTTTCTCCCCCTCCCCCCCCCTGCCGTGTTCCTCCGCCATCCACTTCATTTTGCATGGCGCGACGTGCGTATAAAAATGCATATACGTCTCCGCGAGCTTTCAGACTCGCTGCGAGGATGGGCGGCTTCTTCTGCTTTTGCGCGAGGAATAAGGAATAAGCAGTTACTTAGAGCCGCGGCTCTTGCATTAATGATTCGCGACCTGCGACGCGGCCCTTTAAAGGGAATGCGGCCGCGTGGTTTGCCGAAATATACTCTTCCCGCGTTAATGCGCTGCAATAAATTCAGCGGGATGGACTGAGCGCTTTGAGGCGGTTCAACACCCTTGAGTTGTTGGCCTCAAAAAATTATTTACTTGGATAAATTTGATATGTGCAATTCTTCAGCCCGAAATCACATAAAGTACCAACAATTTCTAACCAATCCTATCAAAATTAAGCTGGAGGTTATGGCAAAAGCCAAAATTTAGAAAAGGTCGTATGTCCGGATGCAATGAAGGTCCGTACATTTTTTTTTAATGATTGAAATTTATTTATTTTCAGGTCATTTTCAGATAAAAAATACAAGTACGTTGTACCGCCTTAATGGATTCAACAAGCAGCCAATGAAGTTCAACTGAACTTTCAAAAGTTTTAGCGTCGAATTTTTCAGGTAAACAGTTGGAATCCAATAAAGATCGAAAGATCGATCCAGACAAACAAGCTTTATTACCCCCGACTGACGTTTCAATTAACGATGATTAATGGCACTCTATCCGAAGCGCGCGCAATTTTCGTTTCACCGGGAGACTGCTTCCCGTCGCAGCAAAAAAAAAAGAAAGAGGGGCAGATAAGCCGGACAAAGCAGAGAGAGCAGACGTCGATCTAAAATCCGCGCGACTCTTACTCCGCGTCATTCGCCGCTCTTCGCGCAGAGTCATCGCAATAAAAGCAGCAGCAGCAGCAGCGGCGGCGGCGGCGGCGGCGGCAATTCCCCCGGCGGGTCAAACTCTTCATACGCCGTTCCCAAACGAGCGCCCGAGATAAGAAGCGAACTGCGGCGAATCCCCCCCGGAAAATATCATGCGAGAGCAGCTCCTTTTTCGATGCATATACATACGTGTGTGTCTGGGAACGGCGCCTCCCGCGGGATAGATGAACAAACGCGGGGGACAGGCAGCAGCGAGGCGAGAGCGCGAATCGAATACCAGATGGCTGTGTCGCAGTCCCCCGAAAGTGGAAGCAATTCGCCGCAGCGGATATTCCTCTTTTTCCCGGCTGCAGGTGTGTTTCCGCGTTATGACGCGAAGCCTCCCCCTCCCCCCCGATGCAGCTCGAATTCCCAGTGCCGCTTCTTTTCGCTGATGCGCCGAGGCTCGATGCCGCGCTTCATTGAATCTCCGAGATTCGAGAGAGAGAGAGAGAGCCGTCGAGGGCTTGCAGCTGGGACTGCGGAATTTTTCTTGTTACTTCCTTGAGCCTGTTCTTTTAAAGCGAGCTTAAACGTCAATTTACGTTCGCCGAGATATATCTATGTTTGGAGAGAGCGAGTGTCTGTTCGTACGTAATTTTCGACGTCTCCGATAACCCGCTTTCGAATCCAGTGGAATTTAATGCAATTTTATTTCGAGCAATAACCAGTAAAAACTAGACGGTTAAAATATAATGCCCTTTCAATCGTCGATAACCCGTGAACTTTGTTTATTTAAGAAGAAATTCACCATTCTCCTCTCTGCTTTCAGTTATCCAATGGCCCATCTTTGCGTTCACGCTTCGTTAAGGGAAAAAGTGCGCGCCATTTTCTTCTTCGGCCCGAGGCGGAATTTATTCAGATCGCTGAGTATAAGCCTTTAGAATTGGCTCGCTGCGCTTTCTTTCAGCGCGTGAGCTGGTTTACTTGCGAAAAGGCCGCGCCGAGAAGCGAAGTGCCTCTTCGCTCCTCGATTAAAAACGCTTGTTTTGACTCGTACAGCCAAACGGTAAAAGCGAAACGTTCGCGCATCCGAGCTAATAAAGAAAGACAGCGACGCCAACGAACGAGCTTTCCCGAGCTGCAGCTCAAGCCGCAAAGAACCACCGCTCGCGCGAATTATAGAACCTCCAAGAATGTTCCGTCCCGCGAACTTCGCGGCGAGCAAACTCGTCGACTCGCGCGGTATACGTACACGGAGCAAAGTCCCGGGGCCCCGAATAATCGAAACGGAACGGCGAAGTTTCGGCGCGAGACAGGCGGCGACGCCGCGTCGACCCCAACTAACCTGAAAACCGAGAGAGAGAAGCGGGAAAGCAAGTGGAAGAAGAAGAAGAAGATAAACACAGACAGCCGCTCGCCGGGCAGATAAGGAGGGGGTGGGCCGAGAGCGCGCGAAATAGGCCGCGGCTTTGGGCGAGAGAGCGTCTATTTACCTGCGAGGCCGGCAAAGTGACGCTCAGCGCGATAAATGGCCCGGGCCCCCTGCCCCCGCTACCACCGGGGCTACTCGCGCGCGGATTAAAGAGCTGCCCGGAGAGCCTCTGCTGACGATAATTGCGGCCGCTTTTTCGGTCCTGTCGCTTATCTCGAGGGAGGGGGGTTCTGACGGTAGTTGAAGTAACAAACGGATTTTAATGGAATTGAAGAGATCGGTGCCTAGTGGATATATAGGATATGGCGGGATTAAATTTTTAGGGGGCTCGGGGGCCTAGGAAGAGAGCTGTTAAAGTTTTTCTTTGGGAGAATTTAGCATGCAGTCTTCACTTGCGAAATTCTCATTGCGCGACAAACAGACGCCGTTGAAATATTTTACATTTCGAGAAATTGGAGATTTTTCGAAAATAGACATTGGGTACACGAGGGTTGAAATGAATTGTTTTTTAAAAATGTTTTTTGTATTTCGTTAGCGAAAGTGTAAAATTTTAGAGATAATAAGAATTCTCGACGTGACAAAAAAGCAAGTTGCAAAAATGCAAATCATAATGATTACTTAAAAAAGATTTAACGTTAAAATTTCTTACTTTTTATTTAACAAAAGTTACAAGTATTTTTACCAGCCCAGAATCAAATAAATGCGCAGTTAAACATTCCCAATAGGATCTTAGTTTGTTTTAACGGAATTTTTAGTTGATTTAACAACATATCGATAAATTCAAAAGTTCGCGAACGAAAACGTTAGATTTTCAAGAAACAAACAAGAATTCCACTAAATCACTCGACTATCCCATCCTGAATATGTAACTGCATACGCAGTCGATTCAAATTTCTTTTTCAGCGCCCAGGGACGGAGCTCCCTTAATCGTGTCACGGACGTCTCTCCCGTCGAAGGGCTCGTCGCCCGCCGCCGCCTCGTTACAAGGCCCGGAGAGCGGCAAAAAGAAACTGCAGGAAAGGCTTTATCGATTCTCCCCCTCCCCCCCGAGCTGGCATTCAATCGTTTTCGCGCCCGAAGAAGGAATCCCTCCTATAGCCTCTCGATAAGATCGGCCATTGAGAAGCCGGCCGGGTATATATATCTATATATATATGTATATATAGCCACCGTCGCCCCCGCGCTTCTATTATATGCGCAAGAGTGACCTGGTATTTCGGCTACGTGACGGTTATTCGATGGAGTGGGCGGACGAGCGATAAGGGCGTCCGATCGTGTTTGCATTTTTTCCTCTCCTCCTTCTCTCTCTCTCCTCTTCGGCACTGGATTTCCCCGGTATATATGTATACACACCGCTGCCATTGTGGCCGAAGCTCGCTTTTCGAAGGCGCGCGAACGCCCCTGGAGAAGCGAGGCGGCGGCGGCGGCCGAGATATAAAAAGGCCCGGGCTGAAATTGAAAATCGGCTCGGGGAACGAGAGGGCCCGACGATGGGGCGGCAATTGATTCGACACGACGGTTTCGCGATCCACTTCCGAAATCTCATCAGCATGCGGCGCGCATATCTGCCGCTCTGTCGAGGCGACGCCACCCGAGACAAGAGACACGGAGGTGGGGGAGATCGTGCGAGCTTTCAATTAACGTTAGTGCCTGCGTCAGCGCCTCGATGACAATTCTTCGGCGGCGCGCGATCGCTGCGTCTTATAGGTTGCACGGCGGAGTTGATCAACCCGTTTTTTTTTTTTGCTGCGCGCGTCGCCTTCGCTTTAAGGCTCTGGGAGAAATGTTTTAATGGAGAATCCCGCGCGCTTTTTCGATCGGTGATTTGCGATTTTTGAATGTACGTATAAAAGTTTCCTGTTCGATTCAAAATTTAGATGGTGCAAGCAATATACTTCAATTTGAGAAAAGCGTTATACTTGTAAAAGTTAATTTCAACGTGCAAATGATTACTTAGAACATTTCAGAAAAAGAATGCAAAAAACCTCGGAAAACAAATGATTTTTAACTCTTTTAGGCGCTATTTTGGATTGAACATATTGATTCTTGATTTTTTACGATAGTAGATTTGCCTAAACAATTCAACATGTATAAATGATCGATTTAATTTCCCACATTTTGACCACCAGATATTGAATTTGCCATATTGGCATTCATTTTGATAATCACGTATTCCGCAGATTGAATTATTATACCTATTTCATGGTCGAAATTTCGAATTAAATAGAGAATACCACGTTTTTTGGAAACTTAAGGTAGTTGTGAACCAAAATACAGAACTTTTAAAAAATAATTCTTAGCATACTTAACTATCATCTGATTAAGTA
>UCOL01005771.1:0-10879 GCA_900474335.1 Ormyrus nitidulus | reverse complement strand
TGTAAGTATATCCTCGCATTACCACAAAACATAGTAATTTTTCGTACGTTTATAGTAAACTTTAGAAAACATTTTTCTCAGTGTAGATTATAAAACTTAAAAAATGTACATCTCTTATTAAGCATCGCAGAAAAGCAGCTGCAAAAGCGCCGAAAGCGAAAGAAAACGCGAGTCGCGCGCCCGACGGAGAAATTTCCGGCAGTAAACCGTAAATCTGATACAGTTTGTACCGGCGCATTCGGAGAGGGCTCCTGCAGAGCCGTAAATCCCCGTTGTTCCGCCGGCAGTTTACAGCCGTCGGGGGATCTAATCATATTTTAAGCGCGAACGCAGTGATTTAAATTGGAGAGGCATTTAAATCAGCCGCGGACCCGAACGAGCGGAACCGCCGCTGGAATCACAATGCCGCGCCACGGACTTATTATGTCTTTGAGGTGTGCGCACGCGGATGGCACCTTTCTGTCACTCGACACACTCTTTTTCAGAGCCGAATTACTCGCGCGCTCCTTTTTTTTACACCGGGATTTTCTGCTTTTCAATTTGGCATCCGGTAATCTCCTGTGGACGCGTCGACGGCGGCCTTTGATCGAAGAATAATTTGGATAATGGCGCGCGGAGGTTGGAAAAAGGAGCGCTTCGACTCTCGAGGATCGTCGGGAGAATTAGATTCGGAAACTTTGTTACGGGGGCGATGATTATGCAAATGCTGCATTGCGGGTGTATAATCTCGGGCAGTAATATTAACGGCAAGGTTTTAGCCGGTATTAGGCCATTTTTGAAATTATTAATATCAAGTTGCAATCACTTCGCCATTATCCGAAATGACGGAATATATTTACATACAAAACCTTCTTCCGTTCTGTGCTGTGTGTACCATCAAATCTCGTTTTACAGCTTTTATTTATGCGAGATATTAGATTTTCGAATGAAATTACTTCGCGTTGCATACTTTTTAAAGCGCCTTTTAATTTTCGCTTTAAAACGTAATAAATCACAAAGGAAGCTTTTTAAATTTATTATTTTAGTTTTTTACTTACTTATGTTAAAAGCTTCATTTTACTTTATAACAATAGCATATTAATTAAGATTTTTATTTACATATTGATAGTTATTCACATCAAAGTGAGAAAACATTAGAATTTATATAGAGGTAATATAAAAATGCTATTAAAAATAATTTATATTTCCAAAAAAGGTTGGTATGTGAAAAGGTAAAATAATAAATAAATTATTATTTATACTATTTTAAAGCGTTTATACGAATGAATCCAGAAAATGATAGGAAAATATAGTATCAAAAAATAAACGGAAACCCAAAACATTCACGGTACAGTAGTGCTCAGTCGAGCTAAAGAATTATCGACTTTATCAGTTCAGTTTAGATTAAAAGTGGTTTCCACTTACATTTAATTTCAATAAAATACGTTTCGCAACCAGGATTTCTCGTGAATTTTTGTTTAATTGAATTTTCGCATAAAACACCTTTCTACGTTACAATACAACCCTTCGAAATCCATCTGCGACTCAATATAACCATCAAAGACGCCTCGCGATAATGACGACGCAGCCCGCATCGAAGCACTAATAAAGTTCCTGCAGTCCAATCAATTAATTGCTTAATTATTTAAATCTCCTCTCTGGCGGCGCACTCGATCCCCGAGTCAATACCTCTATAGAGCAATTGAACTATGTTCACGGGCGCAGTACATCGTCGCGGCGGTGCTCTCTTAAGAGCTGGAACGGCTGCAGCCGGCTGTGGGTTCAGATCTCTGTCCTCCCGCACCGACTATCGAGCTTCTCTCTCTCTCTCTCTCTTGCGCTCTCGAATCAACGAGCCAACCAGCCGAATCCGTCAGATAACGATTACGGTTGTAGGCGGGTATCGGGCTTTTTATTTCTGGGCTGGGAGTCGTTTTAATCAATGAGGTGGACGGCTTGCTTTTTGCTCGGTTGAGAATTATGCGGAGGAGGAGAGGAAAAAGATGCTTCGCCGAAATGGGAAGGTAGCTTTCAAAGTGTGACCCTATTAAAAAGAAATTTTTAAAAACTTATAAAGCCGGATAATTCCGGATGCAGATGCTCTATAAAACTTCATAGGGCATCTGCACCCGGAATTATGCGGCTTTATAAGTTTTTATAAATTCTTTTTACTATCAGGAAGCACACATTTTTCCATTGGCTATTTTTGCACGAAAAATCTTACTCGGGGGGTTTTCGGGGCCGCCGAATACGAATCTGCAACTAGAATTTTCATTTTTCAAAATCCAAGATGGCGAATTCAAAATGGCGGATATAAACAAATGTTTATCGTACGCCCTGCCTGGCGTTTGATCGCTTGCGAGAGTCAGGAGTGTCGCGAGCTTTGTAGGTGATGCGGCGCGCGAGCACTTGCCAGAGAGTCGGAGCGCGGCGAGTTTCGATCAGTGTTGATACAAAATCGATGTTAATTAGGATGGCAGTAAGGTAAATAAATATCTTAACGTATTTATGAGTTAAAAAATACTGGCATTCACATTATTATGTACAGTTGAAGGTTACACGATAAGCTTGATTATATTAATCACTATGAATTTTGTCAAACGAGCTCATGTAAAAAAGATTGTATAGAATATACATAATTATTGCAGATACGTTTCCCCAGGAATGGCCATTCAAAGAATTTATTTATACATAGTGTATGCTTAATTAACCTAGAAACTACACATCATTTTTTATTCACACGCAAAATGTGGAAAAAACAAAACACAAAAACAAAATTTTTCGCTAAGTTTTGTGCTTTTGTGTTTTGTTTTTTTCATATTTTGTAGTTTATAGGTTAATTATGCATATTTTATGTATACTCTATGCCCTATCCTGCATATTCTATACAATTTTTTTTTTACATAGAAGCACTTGATTTTATTCAATGTGATAAAAATTATAGCTAAGCACCTTGATTGTTGCAATCCTCATGAGCTGTTACGTTTACTAATTCAACGTCAAAACAGTTGTTCCCTCGAGATCCATGAAAAGAAGAAGCTACCTCACGGATTCGAATTCTCGCCGTTATAGAAAATGGAAATTTTCATGAGAATCTTTATCAAAGCGATTAAAAGCATTTAATAATGCGCATGCAGAAGAAAATACGCATTAATCGACAAACAAATAAATAAAACTCCGTAATGTTTCAGTTCTCATAAAAATTTATGACACAACCCTGTATAAGACAAAACTAATCAAGAAGTTATTTAAATTAATAATTTATCTTCAAAGCGAAGTTCTCAAAACGAGAATCGCTCTGAAATCCCGCGTGACAGCGAGCGAAATCGGCAATTCCTCAGCACTTTCCACGCGCAAAGGAGCATATTGAGAGCTCAACTAGACAAGACTCGAAGCCCCTTCAATTCGGAGATTCATTCCGAAGAGGGGGGGCGGCCCGTCCTCGTAAATCGGCTCCAGAAAGGCGATATTGGCGGACCTTAAACTTGATAAAAATGACCGCTGAATCGGCGAAATCGAGCGGCAGTAATCGCGTTAGGCGGTCAAAAATAGGAGCGCGCGCCGCGCCGCTAGGTATTTTGGCAGCAACTGCCGCTGCATTTTCCGGACGATATAGCGCCGATCGGAGATTAAGGATTACGGAGCCGCGCGCTCGGCCAGCTCGTCAAATCGATGCGAAAATTACTCCCCGCCGCCGCCGACGACGACGTCGTCGTCCTTTCCTCGCGACGAGTCAATGACCAGCGGGAGAGGCTTCACGCTCGGAGGAATAATCAATTACGGCGGCGAAACTTGGCTAATCGGCGAGTGCGGGGGGCTTTGTGTGTCGTCGATTCGCGCGGGAAGACAATTAAATAACGGCTTGTCTGATTGAGTCGCCGGGATTTCGCTCCGATGCTTTAACTCGAGTGTGTGCTTCGAATTTGTTTGTGTTTGACGTAAGCTTCAGGGTTCGTTTGATTTTTGGGACGCGCGGATTAATTTAGTGTCGTTTGCAAACTTTGTTCTCGTTATCGGAGTTTGTGAACTTTGGATTCCCCAATTATATTTTTATAAGCTGTGTTGGTATTCTTTATTTGGTCGAGTTTAAAAGTGATCGAAAGCTCCTAATTAAGATTATCTTCGGGTCAAGACGTGGATTTATTGTACATTAATTTATGCATAGATAATAATTTTAATGTGTAACGGAAAACTTATTAATGTTTTATACATATGTAAACATTTGTACACAGAAGTTTTTTAAATTCAAAATATATTTTTCAAAGAATTCTTTAAAAATCGACTTCTGATTATGTAAGTTGAAAAAATCCTATCTACTCGTTTCAAGCACAAGCGGTTTCAGTCTAAAAATGAGACTAAATTTCGAAACCTCAAACCTATTATTATTACCATCCTGAATACTCTATTATAATATCATAAATTTACATATGTATAATTACATCGTATAATCAACAGAACAATAACGCTAAAGGGACTCGTCTGTTATAATACATGCAATTAAATATTCTAACACGCCCAAACTTTCCACATAAACAACAATTCTCAACCGACTAAACAAAACATTTTAATCGCCTCGAACAAATTTTCCATTTTCCTCCCCTTCATCCGCGAGTCGCGCCGTCAATTCCGCATCCACAAGTCGAGGGAGCTTAAAAACACAGCGGGGGGTCCAATTTTCATGCAAAACGGATAAAGTTTTGATGTATTCAGGGGTAACAGTGCCGGCGCCATTTTGATTGTCGAAGTTCCGAGTACATTGCCGGCATTAGGACCCGCCGTAACTCGGTATCGCCTCCCGGCCAGACGGTGAAGCAGTTTACCTAAACAAAAGAAAAGCGAGGATGTACATACTTAATCGACCGCAGCGCGGAATTATCTCGTTGGTATTCCGCGAACGATTCGATTGGACCTGTCGCCGCCATTTTCTCGATCGCACCCTCTTCCGATAAGGTAAAGGACCTCGAGGGTGGACGCTACAATCATTGGTAAGTAGTTGTGCCGTGACGAAAATCAGAGTTAAATTAGCATAACATTCATTTCTAAAATTAGTGTCTAACTTTTTGTCTACTTTCTAAAAGATAACTTTACCTTTATATATGAATTTACATATTTCTGGTGTTCAGCTACTGGAACTGATACGCGTCCAAGTACTCGAACCAAACACAAGTATTCGGGCATTTTAACAACTATTTTTTCTAATTTACTCAAAAAAGTATTCTTTAAATACATGAAACAAATTTTTTACCTAACCAAACGATTTTCTTCGAACAAAATGTCATTCAAAATCTCCGTACAGCAAAACCGTCCAACTATATCGTTTCCCCTCGCCTCAAGTGTAATGCGTCTTGCAGCCTGGCATTTAGCAAGTAATGATGACGCGGTGGGATTAAGCACGTTGCACGTGTTTATCAATGCATCGGCTAGCCGCGCTCGGGAGATAACCGTTTTGCCTCGGTGTTTTGCGTGCGTCTGCTTCGGTTATTGAAAGAAACGTACTGTAAATCAATGGGATTCCCGGGGAAGAGGATTGAAGCGACGGTTGGCTTGCGGTAAACAACAAGATACTTTTTTTGCCGTGTTACTCCCTTGCGGCTTTGGCTTTATTTTAAAACTGTGTATTGATAAAAAAGCCATTTTCATTTTGAACGTGAAATAAGAAATAAGCGACGCAGCGACGTTTTTAATCTCAAAATTCTTAAAAATTCGAAAACGTTTCCAACGGAGTGTCACTAATATTCTTTCCAGCGTTTCTATCAGTATAATAAAAAACGCAAAGCAACTGCAAATATCAGATTAATCCTTTATCAGCGCGGATATTTGGAACCTTTAGACATTTCGACAGCAAGTTACCGGGTTTAATTTGATATTTAGAGACGCCTTTGTACCGTAAAATTTGATATCGCGTCACGTATATGATCGGAGGTACAAATATCATTGAAGCTGCATACTCGCGTTATTGGGATTGTTGAGATGACAAAACGTGATTCAATACCGTATTCCTAGGAAATATCTCTACTCCGATTATGGTGAAAATCAATATCTTTTATCCTTGTCAATGTAAAGGAAGTCATTTGAAAAGAAGGGAATTTTGATTAAACGGTAATCGTTTGTTAGATTTTTAATTTTACAATTTTAATTCATGCATGTAACAAAAATGTGCGTGTGTGCAAACGTGAATTCGTTCCACATAATGTACACGAAACGACGTGGAAATGCGCTTGGAGCAAAATGTCCTTTTATAAATATAATAATATCGTTTTAATGGGATGAATTTTTGGTAAATTAAATAACTGTACAATTCTGCTTTTATGCATTTGAAAAAGCTTAAACGAGTCGAATTTACAGTATCGAGAGTATTCTTCGAATGATTGATGCATTAATATAACGATAAAATCTCTTTTGGAGTCTCTGTCATTTATTAAATATAATTTCCCTTTATTAAATGACAAAAACTCCAAAGCAGCTTCTCTCATTTAACATTAAAAACGAATAAATTTCTTCCGAGCCTTTATATATATATATATATATATATATCATTCGATAAATTCTCTAATCTCCCAACACGAATTTTCCGCCCCCCTAAAAAGAAAAAAAAAAGAAACCCACCGCGGCCTCAAAACGCCAGAGTTCATAACAAAAGCAATTAAAACCCCGTTAAAATCCACCAGCCGTAATCTAAGCACTCGGGGCTCGCTTTAAACGGAACATAAAGTCGGGCAAATCCCGAACTGGCAGGGGCGGCCGCGAAAAAAGATATTCGCTCGCGAGCCCGGGAAACCTCTCCCCCGCCGCGCGAGGAGGTTATAATCCGGCCGCTTTTTTTTCCCGCCCCCGAGCGCCGGGGGCGCAGCTGGCCGCTCGTATCGCCTCTCTCTCTATCTCTCTCTCTTTCCTCCTAATTTTCATTAAGCGCTGACGAATGAATTCGCGGGAGCGATTTTTAATGTCGGGGATTAGGCCGGGGGAGGCGGGCTTTGTAATGAAAAAAAATCTGGTGAGTGACGGCGCTTATATTATAGGCGCGGGGATTTGCCGTTTTTCTCGCCGTTCCGCCGAGTCATTGCCCGGCGATCGGATATTTGTCTTTTAAGGTTTCCGTCGTTTTCAAGACCCCTGAATTGGAGGGTCGACGGGAGGTTTGCGTGTATTAGTTTTCGGCGGCGTTCGATTCGTCTTGGAATTTGGAGGAGAGACGCGTCTGGAGCGCGTTTAATATTGTTTGTTGGTTTGTTTGCAAATCATTACTGGTAGATATTTTATTGATGAGTGTAAATTTACTGGTCAATTATTGAATATATAAATGTTTGAGTTCGTTAATAACGTGAATTAAATGGGTTGTGTAATTGAATCAAATAATATAAATTTTGTTTATAATTGTTCGTATCAATTTTTGAAATAATTGTTTTTTACATTTACGCACTGAGTTTTTTCTTATTATTTAAGTAACAAATCGTGCTTGTAGATACACTATGGATACGGTAATTGCAAGTTCGGTTTCAAATTATTTTACGGGCAAAAAGCAATCTTTCAAATTGTTATACTTTTATAATTCAAAATTCTATTAGTTAGAGACAGTAGTTTAATTATTATTTATTTATTAACTAATACACGAAGCTACTTTAATAGCATAAAAGAATAATTCGTTTTGTGATAATCATAATATATAACGCCGAGGACAATATCGGAGTTTTTCCGGCACGAGGATCTTCGTAACATTTTCGAACTTCTTCACTTATATCTTTTCTTGCATAAGAAAAATATACAAACATCAGAGTTGTTGACAAAACTGACGGACATATGGAATCAAAATTTTACAAAACTTAATAAAAGTATAAAAAGTATAAAAGCTAAATTCATTAAATTAACCGGATTTTTAATAACACGTTGAGTGTTCTTATTAATTGATGATTTCAATTTTGTAATAATCGAAAAGAATCTCGTAATATGGACCGACATCTAATATCGAACGAAGCCAGTTTCAAACATTCCCAAGTAGTAGCAACAGCTGCTGCGGTATTTAAAGTTCTTTTTAAAAGAAGCGGCAGAGCGAAACTTCAATATTACCGGCAGTAACTAAATATTCAAAGCTGACCTTATCTGATAGCAGGCAGCTTTCGATATCAAATACTATTTCCTGATGTTTAAGAAATAGGATGAGTGTCGAGCAAAGGAAATAAGCAAAACGTCTGCTTTCTTTTTAAAGTTTCCAATACGATTTTAGCTACTAAACGATTTTCATTCTTTGAACTTTATTAAAAGAGATAGTACGATTCGTACACATAAGAATCGCACACAAAAGCTCGACACTCACGTCGCCAACAGTCTTAATATTCTCCATCCAACAGCAAAATTACTTTTGAAAAAAGTAATAGATGAATTACGATTATATAATACTGTACACACAGCTTTTCCTCCACTTCTTTGAAGACATCGTGGTCCTGCAGAATTTTCGTTCCGTTGCGTACAAATCGAAATTAGTTTTCACAAAATTTGATATATAAATTCAAACGCACCGAACAGAGAGAAGTTTTTATTTGAAAACAAATGAATCAAATGCATTCAAACGACCTTCAGAATATCATTTCGCGCAATAACTTGCGGACAGAAAGGTAAAATTTAGCCTGTAGCAAAAAGAGAATGAAGGATTTCAACCTTCAAAAGCTTTTTATTTTTTTTTTATTTATGCGTTCCATTTAACACGACACTGTTACATTTAATGTACTTTTAATGTACACAATTTTACATTACATTAAATTGAGATAGTACGATTCGGGCACATATTAATCGTGCACAATTTAGCATAACCCAATATATCTATAAATAAATTTTACCAATGCTAAAGTGGATAATTAATTTGTAAACAATATTTTGTGTATAATGTTCTGCGGGCAATCATGACGTGTACGATTCTTATATGTACGAATCGTACTATCTCTATTAAAATAGTTTCGATTAAATTTTTATTGTTTTCCGATCGTTTCATTCAACATTTCTGTAAATCCTTAATACAATGAAATCCGTTTATTTTTTCCTCCGCTGGAAATTCTTGCTTTAATGTGCTTCCACACTTTTAAATAAACTCATAATAATCCGTTGATATTTAGACGACAATTTAATAGCGTACGAATTAGCCGTTTATCCCTCAAAAATGGTATAAAACAGTCCTTACCCCAAAACGTCAACAGTATAAATCCATCTCAACCAGCTCCGTAATCGCTTTAAGCCGAATAAATGCATAGAAAACGAAGCCGTAACTAAAATACGGGATATCGCTGCTGGGTGTTTTTGCAATTATTTATGTAATTACATATCGAACCTCCGCGCGCCGCGGCGACTATCCTCTTGATTATTTCAGCTGATCAGGGGCCACCGGAATGCGTTGTGAATTTCCATTATCTCCATTTACTAATCTGAGTTTATTCGCCGTGTGATAATTCAATTGCCGCCGCCGTAGCGTGAATTCTAGATTAAGGGAGCGGCGCGCGCTGGAGTTACGTTTCACGTGCTTGGCTAATTAATTTATTGCTTAGCATTCGTTGCGAAATTCTTGGGAGTATTTCGAGCGCGAAATACTGCCATCGAACGCTCGTTTGTAACTGTTGCTTTTTCCGCTTTTTCGAGGCTGCGCCGTCAAGTGGAAGCGCGCTTTCTTTCCCTCGGAGGTATGCTTGGGGGGGATTTTAGCATTTTTGCCGTTTAAAAAAGTGTGTCTGAGTTTATTGAAGAGAGCCTTTCGGTGCGATATGCGCTTCGATTCGAGAGAACGCTCGGGACGTTTAAATTACAATGAAGTATTTCGGGGGAAAAATTTGGGGGCCGCACAACTCGGTAAACGACCTCATTCCGGTTACTCGATTAAAGCAAAAGTGAGAATTCGGTGAAAAAAAAATTGCACAATCTCGGCGATGATTGCGAGTAAAAGTGGGCATACATCACTTGAATTCCCCAATTTTTTACTTGCCGCAGAAAAAATGTGAGCGATTAACTACAGACTTAAGAACAAGATTTGTTACTTTGAAATAAAGCAATAAAGCAAGGTGTTTTTTTGTTTATGAATTAAAACGCGTTTACTTGAACGTTATTAATTAAATTTTGGATATTTACTTATTATATATAATCAATCTTTACAATTGGCAACAAGTTCCGCTTTAGTCTGAAAAGGCTGCGTTACACTCGAGGCTTTTAAAATTAGAAATAACAATTATTATAAGTACAATTATACTATGATAACTTAATTAGAAATTAAAATGGTAATTTAAACACGAGTGACAAAGATATTTAATGTCTTCTCCTTAAATTTCCGTCCTCAAGCCGCTCAGTACTATAGTAAAAATGAAGGCGATTGTCTTTTTGAGTCAATTATATTGTTATTTATTTTGACAAGATTTGGGCAATTTTTGTCGCCATTTTCAGGTCTGTAATTAAAGCAGTTTTTACATAAAACTTTTCAGGGTCATAAGTTATTCAATAAGGATAAGTATAAATAAGTATATCTTCGCACTTATATATAAATTTCACCCATAGTTCAGTAAACTTGTCGATAACTTTATTATTTTCGCTCAATAGTATGTTATAATTTAACAAGACTCTTTGTACTAAAATAAAGTTTTGATTATTAATTGTAAAATAAGACGTTTAAAATATGAATTGAAATTGGCGACTGTTGTCAAGCGATTTTACATTGATTTTTCTTTTAAAACAATAAATTATTTCCAGCTGATTACAATCGATGTACGGGGTCAATTTGCATTTAATGTAGAGATTTTATTAGAAGCAAAGTTTTATTTAAGTGTGCCCGATAAATGATATAAGTAAAATAATCTCAAAAAAAACCGCTTTCTATTCATTGGTACTAAGCTTCCTCCTAACTAATTTATCGTTCCAATATTATCTCTGAGAT
>UCOL01005770.1:0-10875 GCA_900474335.1 Ormyrus nitidulus | reverse complement strand
GTTCATAAAAGTGAACTTTATAACATATATCATCATCACGTATGTAATCAGATGATAGTTAAGTATGTTAAGAATTTTTTTTAAAGTTCTATATTTTGGTTCACAACTACCTTAATGAGTATCTTATCTTCTCATTCTTCAAGATGAGACGTTGAATGCTGCCTATTAGTAATAGCTAGAAACATCAAAAATACGTATCAAATTTCGCGAAAAATTCATTTTCTTACACTCCAATATGCTCTAAGCTCAACGATAAGCTCCCACTTGCTTCGCCAAAGCAAATCGTCGTGTTTACGCAGATCCCTACCATTACGTTACACGTCCACCGTTCAAGCCCCTTAATCCCCTCGGAAGAGCACGCCGAGCATCCCAAAGCCCTGACAAACGAGCGGCCCGAAAAAAGAGCGGCGGCGGCGGCCCCCGATAACCCGCCGTCTCGTTCCTCCGCTTCTTCCCGACGAGCGAAAGCTCGATTATAATTATTGCGCAATTTTCGCCGACGGCTCGGAATGGCAAAAGGAGGGACAAAGAGAGGCGGATCCTGCCTCGTCGCGTTCCGAGAAAGAGGGGCCCCACGTGAGCCCGCGCGCGGCATGCAGGTAAGACGCCTCGCGGGCCGCGCGCAGTGCTCGCGCGTGACGTGCCTGCGGGATGACTTCTTCGGCCGTAGGAGAGCCTCGCGAGTCCTCGTCTCTCTCCCGAGATATCGCGGGTTCATTGTTCCCGCGGAGCTCTCGCGCGCCGCTGAATTTTCTCAGCCGCGGCGGGGGATGCTCGCGCCTGCTGCTGTTCTCCCGCGGTTTTAAGTCGCTGATGGTTAAGAGGGTGGACTCGGTGAATGTGAGAGAGGCTGTTGGAATTAATAATATTTGTATTCAGTTATTTTTTTCGCGATCATTTATGTATTTGAAGTTAGAGTCGGAACGAGAGCAGTTAGTAAAACAAGCATCCGTTCTAAAAATGGTAAAATATAATACACTGCTCAAATCTAAAATAAAATGTTTTTTTAGAAACTAATAAGATAATTAATAGCTTTGATGTTAAAATAAGAAGTAACGATTACAGTTTCATTCATTCCAAGGCTTCGGTTAATGCAGCCACAGCGACACGTGCACCTCGTATACCTGATAATCTCACGCAAAGAGAAAAATAAACCAAGCGGAGCACTGAAAGACATTAAGGAAATGGTCTAAGTAACCGTATCTCAAACAAATAACAGGACAAACACGACAAGCACGCCGACGACACTAAAACTGACAGTGCTTCCTAACTGTAAAAACGTCTCGGGGCGATCGGCTGAGAAACGATCTCAGCAGCAGCAGGCAGCAGCCGAGTCGCCAAGAAAGCGACAGCCGTCGCCGCTTCGGAGGGACGCGACAACCACGAGGGGGAGAAAAAAGGCGAACGCGCCGCGGGAGACTCGGACGTGCGCCGATCGATTTTTCCGCGGGACTACTCCGCGCGCCAGCTGGGAAAACCGGACGTCGCGATCGAGCTTTGCCGAGCTCCGAAGTGAAAGAGAAAGCTGCGGAGACACGACGATTCGGCTGCTCGAGTATTTCGACGAGACGGAGTGTTTGCTTTGGGCAGTTGCGGGAAAGGGTTCGATCTCGAGTGCTTCTGCCGGACAATGAAGGCTCGCGTGGCCTTTTGTTCGGAACAGTTGCTGATCGAATATCGTGGGCGTGAAGTGCACTGTAAAGATCGAGTTTTTGTTTGGCAGAGGCTCCGTGCTGTCGATCGATTTTGATTTAATTAGTTTTCTATAATCTTGTTTTGCATTCTTGGATCAGATGGTCTGTGTTTATTGTTAATTAAGAAATATTCTTTAAGACGTCGAAATTCACGTAAAATCAACGGTCCTACATTTAGCCGACAAATACTCGCGTTCAAATCGTCATTTTTCAACCTGACTTGATGCATGCATTGTAAACGTTGACGAAAACAAACGATCGATAATTCTTAGGATGTTAAAAGCAAAATTAACATTTTAAGAGCACGGCGCTGGATTAAGACTTGGACGTGCCGTGATTAGCGCCTTTAATCGTTTGTTTGCACTATAAATAATAATCACATACTTTACGGCGGCACTAAAATAATCCCTCGAGGCACAATTAAATTTTACGCGGAGCTGCCCATCCGAAGGCATGCAGGCGCACTGCGACGTTCATCTATATTCAAAACGCACTTTTAAGCGGGTTCGACAATGGGAACGCGGCGTTATTTTAGGATGCCTAGATTTATTACCAGGTTGTAAATCAGGCACACTTGGTTCGATGCTTAACTTGAGCGAAGCGTAACGGTTATAAAGTATTGAAGCTTGGCAGCATGAGCGAATACTTTTTAATAGCTTGTATCGCTTAATGCCGAAGTGCGGAGAATTCGCAAATTGAAATATCAAGCTTCGTTTGAGTATAGGAACTGTGAATCATTAATCAGATACCTACTGTTTCTGTCAGTTACTTTGAATAGAATTTTTAATTTCTTGATTTTATCATGTGATTAACTTCCTAAAAGCTTAATCGAGCCACTAATGATAGTTTAAAAGCACCAATGCCCCTCCTTTTTCTCACTTCCTCATTGGCATCATGTGATTTAGTACTCAATAAGCTATCCATATTATTTTCATCGCCTAAGAAATCAGAAAATCTCCTCGAATCGTCATCGTTCCGTCACTGCAATAACCGATACAAACCGAACGTCCACCCCGTCCCGCAGTCTGTCAAAACAGCAGCGCTTAGAAACTCCGACATTTAAAGCACAATTAAGTCCAATAAAAAAGCTCCACTGAAAATTCTAACGCAGCGACCCTAACTCAAATTATTCAAATTCCCGTTGAGCCAAGCGATGATTCATCTTTCTCTTTCTCCATATAGCACTTAAACTCAACTGAAATTTACGTCCGCGCCAATATAGTTCCTTCATTTGTTTTCCTCGCACCTGCCTCAATTGGCGTTAACCCGAAATCGGCCTCAAAAGCGCAGGCTCGATTCCGGCGGGATTATGTCACGTCAGAACCATAAAAATCTCCCGCGCGGCGGCGAACAGTATATATCGCGGCGAAAAATAGCCGCTGAGCTAAGCCCGCCGCGACCTTCGATATTACTCGCAGCGGAAACGGCGCTTGCGCAATCGAGATCGCCCGGAGACGGATCCGTGATGGAGATTCGCGGCTGTAGGAGAGAGAGTAAACATATTGGCCCATTAAGGCGAGGCGACACGAGACGAGCAGCTGTTGAGCATTTGCATATCGAAGGTCTCCGCTTGTGAGAGAATAGCCCGCGGGCTGATTTGCATTATATGCGGCCTCTTCTCGGTGAAATGTTTGTTTTCCGTCCACTCCGCGCGGTGCGTTTCTGTTTTCTAATTTATTCCTTTAATGAAGCGAATTAACGCCGGGGATCGGACTGGGACTTGCGAGTAATGGGCGCGGATGATTTACCGAATGCTTAAAGGTTTTGAACGCAGTGATTTATGTGGAGGTTATCGCTATGTAGATGCGTGTTATCCTACCATTTGTTTAGAGGTAGAAAGTAAAATTGTATTGGAAAACTGGAAGGATTATAAAACCTTGATAGAAATGAAAATCAGTTTTTAGTCATTAATTATATTTGATTTCGAGGAAAACGTGTTTAGGCTTACTATAATTATGCGCACGAATTCGGAATAAATCAAATATTTCACAATATTGTTATTTTTGGACAAATTTCCTTACACAAGCAGACTAATTTAGTCAATTATCATTCGCAAACGCAAATTTTTCGAAATCTTTAAAATACGTCAACGAATTCTAAAAGAATTGTTTCGCAACGAAAATTTTCCAATTGCCCCAAAGCGCTCTCTTATCACAATTCGATTCCACCGACTTCGCTCTCCCAACGCTGCAGCCCGAAGAGCAGCCCGCAGGCAGACAAAACCGCGGCTTGCGTCTAAAAATAGCCCGTCGACATGCCCAAGCCATGACAAAATCGTCGCGCGTCCAATCTTCAGCCAGCAGCCTCAATCTTGCCTCTCGGCGCTCTTTCGAAGTGCGCGGACTCGTCGTCGTCGTCGCGCATTATTCCGAGTGTCGTTTTACGAGCTCTCTCGCGCTATTTTTCCGATCCCATCCGCGCGCCACCAATTATGAAGTCGCGAGAAGCGCCGAGGGGAGGAAAGCCCGCGCGGGATAAATAAACAATGCAGCTGCGGCTGGCGAGCGGCCAGGGAACGTTATTTTCGTGGTTTAAGCTGTCTTCTTTGGGCAATTATAGACTGTTTATATGGCCGATTTTTTTTCGAGCGTCGAGCTTCCGGCTTCTAGCTTATCGCGATTTTTCGAGCGCGGAGCTTCGGGTTACAGATTTATGCTTTGAGAACGATAAATCAAATTATTAGTTCTTTTCCAGAGGTGCGGCTGCAGGCTGTGCGACTACAATCGAGCAAACATAGCTGCCTGATAAATAGAGGTGGCAAGGCTTTTAATGCGCCGCGAGATATATATATATATAAGTGAATCGTAAATTACAGTTGCGGTAGTCCTTGCCACGAATGCTAGGACGGGGAAAAGTAATCAGCTTAGCCTCGTTCTTTTTAATTATGAATTTCCTTTCCCGGCTAACGCGACGCCTCGTTAATGTCACTCTCGGGGTATTCATTTACTTTCTTATGTCATCTTTGACCTATCCTGAAGGGAGAGAAGAATATTTTATTTCTGCGCGAAGAAGTGCGGCTGGTCTTTTATTTCTGAAAGTACACGACGCACCTAATTGACGTCGTTGGCCAGTTTTTATGGTTTTACGTTTCGAGTTTTATAACGGAATGATGTAATATGACGTGATGAGTCACATGGAAAAACTTGTCTGAATAGAACTAATTTTTAGTCTATTTTTTATGACATCCTGTATCAACATTCGTGAAGAATACCCCGTGACTTACACCGAGTAACTGGTGAATTTGAACGAATAACGTTCGTTTCACAATCCCCATCTATACATTTTCTGTAACCCCGACATTGCCATTCATTGTTGACCAAAATTAAAATAAAGAAATCACTCAGTAGCCCGAAAAATAAATCCCTGACAACTCGACAACACGTCGATTGATCAAAACGGCACGTCCAAAAAATCTTCGTCTCACGCCGAAACTTTCTCCCCGGCAATGCAAAACAGCTCTCCACTACATCGACACGGATTACGTAATCCAAGACAGCCTCCCAGGGCCTTGAAAGCAATTCGCTGTCGAATCCACGGGACTATACTATATAGGAGGGCGAGCGAGAAGTTCGCCGAAAAAAAACAAGGGAAGCCCAGCTAACGGAACTCGAATACCAACGCTTTTGGAACGCGTCGGCAGTTTTATTTTTACAGCCGATCGCGAATTTGCTTTTGGCGAAAGCGGAGGAGTTGAATTGACGCCAATTATTGCCGAGGGGGGAGATTCAATTCGGCTTAATCGATGCCGATGAAGAAGTTCGCGCGCGCGCGGCAATGTGGGAATTGCTCGAGTTATGATTGTAGGAAATAATGTGTATTATTGATGAGTAAGAGTTGCATTTGAGTTGAAAATATCGCCCTGACAATTGAGCTTTATGGAGGTGGTAAAATGTCGCTAACGAATTGCTTTCTTCTTTGTTTCAGGTGAGTTTCGAAGTAAAAGGACGCCAGGCCGTTATTGGGTAGTACATTTGTCGGCTTCGTAAGTAAAGAAAAGGGAGCCAATTCAATTTACAAACTAAAATTATGTCCCTTTGCGCGAAGAACAATCTGCCTTTCCGCGAATTCTCATTCGAACATCCCCGTGAAGCAGCAGGCATTCCTAAATAAATCAATTTTTTCCCTTAAAAAAAGACCAAGTCCCTCCTTTCTTTCTCGAACAAAAGCAGCCGTTAAACGTAATTACCACGCCTCGTGATGCATAAATGCAAAGTTTTGCAAGCGCGGCGGCGGCGGCAGCGCATTCCTCCGCGAAAAACGAAGCCGAGGACTCTCTCTCTCTCTTCCCCCATTGTCGAACGGACTTACTTACGCAGCGGGCGAAAAAGCTCGCCGCCGTATTTAAATAACGCATAGGCAGCTCCCTCGCCGTTTGACAAAGGGAGGCGAGAGAGAGAGAGAGAGAGAGAGAGAGACCGAACGGTGAAAAAAGACAAGGCTCGAGAGTTCGGCCGGACGCGAATAATCAGCGGAGTTCGCGCGAAGGAAAAAAAGGCCACTCCCTCGAGTCGTCCCTTCGATATTCGCGCAGCGTGAAGGTACTTAAAAAGCTTTGTCGCCGGCTGCTTGGGCAGGCTTCGACTGGGGAATGTAAGTGAAGAGGAGGAGGGGGAGAGGGAACTGCCGAGCCCTTGGGACGATTCCTTTGAGCCGAGGAACGGAGCGAAGACAATGTGTCGAGGGAGGGAGCGGAAATATTCTCTGAGGCAGGGAGCTGATGGAAACGTTGCGGGAGTGAGTTTTGTTCGCCGCGAGGTTTATGCGAATTTAGAGGATCGACGTAATGCGGTATTAAAATTGATTTTGTAATTAATTACGAAAACGAGGATGATATAAGGAAAATACAGTGTTTTTCATCTTAATTGCACGGCTCACCGATAAAAATCATTTTTTCTCATTAGAACAGTGCGCATTTCCTTATTAGAAATACAGCTAATTATATTTTTGCATAACAAGATAGCCTCGCTATCCTCTAAAAGCACTTATCAAACGAAATTCCTTCCTCGGAATCCTCTTGTAGAAAAAACGTCTGAAACAAAAGCTCGCCTCGCTCGGCCGCGAAACAGGCGCTCGGCGACCAATTAATAACCCATTATAAACTCGGCTCATCGGGTTTCCGAAAACGGCCGACGCCGCTTTTCCGGCTAAGCAATAAATAAAGGAGTTCCGAGAGCTTGTCTTGACGACGGACAAGAAAGTACACACGCACACACGCAGGCCTCTCTCTCTCTCTCTCCGAGAGGACGGTGCGTGCCCCTCGTCAATAATATCCATTAGCGCGTGAGAGAATGCAAGGCCTGACGTCACTCATTCATTCGCCCGCCGCGTATATACCAATGCGAGCTGCTGTGCAGCAAGAGCGACGCGAGTTTCTTGCCGGGAGCTTCGAGTGCGTACTCGTGTTTTTCGCTTGCCGGAAATTTATGCGGGAACAATGTGGGAGTTATTTTCAAATCGCTTCGAGCGCTGTTGATAAGAGAATTATAACGCGGGGGTTTAAAATTGTTAATGTAACAATGACACGTTGAAAAGTTTCTTTTAAGCGGGAGGATATAATTAATTGTTCCGAAGAAAGCGGCAAGACAGTCACGTGCGTAGCCGATCTAAATCAGATTTATGGGCTCGACTCGGCGAGATAAGCATCGTTCATCTCTCCTTTTCGAGTCGAAATCGGCAAGTTTCGAATATAAATTAAATCTAATCGAGAATCTTAATAAACATTTTTCCGCATTTACTCACAAGTATGTCGGAAAAAAAAGTACCTACTACAAATTTAACTCTTCCCCTCAGAAAAAAATCTCCTCAAGTTACTCCAAATCCTTATCCGTAAACAAATCCCCTCCGCTACAGGAAACAAGCGGACGCTCCGCAGCTAGAAATCACAAAAGCTCCTTGACAAAACGCCGCCTTTGAAAAATAACCCATCCTTTATATACATTTGTCGAGGAAGGCCGCACGCTTTCGTGATTCCGTTCCTCCTTCTCCCCCCCGGGCTGTCGTGGGGCTCTTAATATCAATCGGCGGAGCTTACAATCCGCCCCGGGCTCGCCCTAGTTATGCTTTCTCCACCCCTGGAAGAACGAATCTATTAAGGCTTGTATCGGATGTACAGTCCAAGGGCGAAGTCGGGGAGAGAGCTTTTCTAGGTTGGACGCGGGAGGTTTCTGGGGGGGTGGGGGTGGGAATGAATTGGACGATAAATACTGGGATGACAAGGATAGGAGTGGGTGATTTTTATTATTGACGGATAACAAATGAAAGGATTCGTAGTTCCTCGAATAAGTTGTTGAATTCATAATTTGAAACGTGTTAAGCGCGTGCTTTTAACGAAGGCTCGAATCATCCAATAGATTTACTCAGACGTAAAATATTTTATAAACTCTAATCTTAGATCCTTCCGCGAATAAAAAAAAATTAAATAAAGTACATTTTAATTCCTTTGAATAAATATTACTCAGTTTTACAACAATAATAATTATCCAATTTTGCAAAAAAAAAAAAATTAAACCTCCATCCAAACGATTCCCTCCCGCTAAACTCCACCGATCCCTCATGCCTATCGTATAACTCAAAAAATTCCTTCCGTGCGATTTGCCACTCAGGCTGTACGCGCAGAAAGAGCCCATTATTCGGCGCCTCGCCGGCGACATCCGTCCGGAAAAACAGCCCCGGCGAACCCCATCGTACGGAAAAGCCAAACAAAGACGTCGTCTCCCGCGTGGGAGTAACCCGATCGATAGATAGGCCGATCGAGGAGGATGTAACCTGCGACGGGGGTCAGCTGATCGAGCCGATTGCCGGGGGGGGGAGGGTGCTGACTTGGCTCGTTTTTTTCGACGAGGGATTCCGCGTTTCATCCTCTCCTGCGCAGGAATCTCGGATATGCTAAACGTTTTGATGGCTGGATTTTTTATGGATGGGCTTGACAACTGGGTGGGGTTGAATTAGATGTGACGAAATTAAGGATGGTCGTATTTTGGATCTGAATTCGGTTGCGAAGATTTAATAGCAGTTCGTTTTTTGCATCGCATTATTTAAATTTCATTATCATTGGGAAATGGTCAGTCGTTAATATATCTGCAATCAATTAATCAAAGTTAATTATTAGAGTCGCCTTATTTAAGAAAAGCACAATTGATTGCGCGAAAAAAATATGACGTAACTTCGAGAAACTAAAAATAATGAAAAATTGCATAATTCAATTCTATATAATGCGACATAACACATTTATCGTAACTTCCAACTTTACTCATCGACCTTAATTACAAAATTGCATCTCCAATTTTCTTCACGAAAAGGTAATAAAAACTTCAAACAAAAGGGCGAACGCAAGCCTATATTTACACACATACCCTTAGTCACACGCGAACTTCATTAATCAACGGACGAAACGCCGAGAATTTCAGCAATTATCAGAAATTGATTCGGATCTCGAATTACGCCGCTTATGCGGGGTGGCGGGGCGGGGGGGGGCGACTTTCCCGCGCTCTCCTTTTCCTCCTCCTCCTCGACGATGACTTTTCTGCCTCGGAAAATAAGGGCCCCGAAAAGGCTCATGCGGGAATCTGATCGGAGCGACCAGCATGGAATGTATGTAGGACGGAATGAGTTATGAGTCGTTCGTCTTCGCGGCACGGAATTTTAAATGAGCGATAATGACGCGTGTCTTGAACTGGTTGTAAGGAAAAATGTCACTTTTTACGACGCGACGTGGCGCGCATGAAAAATGCACGCGAGAGAGAGCCTGAAAATTTTCAATGCGCCACGAAAACGGAGGCTCGACAAATTAATATATATATATAAAGTGGGGTGACAAAAGTCGATGGTACTGTAAAGATATCGATTGTGGCCGCGATCCGAAACGTTGCATTTCTGTGTTAACTGACTTGGCAGCTTAACAAAAACCATTTAGTCAGCGGCCCGACTTTCTTCTCGGAAAATCGTGAGATGCGCGTATAAATTATTAATAAACGCTTACCTCACAGGTGTCGGTGTGTTCTGGGAGTCCTATCCGGTAGGACTGAAATACGAATGGTATCCGACTCGATCGGCAGATTCACATTCGCTAATAGGAGAAAAAATAAACGAAAACGCGTCATAGGATTGACTTGCTAATTATTTTCATCCTTCAGCCTCATCTTGAAATAATGCTGCGCTTCCTCCTTGACGACTTGTATCAATAAACCGTTTGTTTGCAGTGGAACGAGTGGTTTTTTTTCGTCGGACCACCTGATTTCATGATGACACATTTTCTTATGCAACGAGTTATTGTGAACGAAATTACTTTTAGAATATATATTTAATTATTTGAAAATTCATTAGTCAATATATACTTTATGAAAGATTAAATATGTAAATGAAATTATTCATCAAAGTTTACAGCTTCTTTTAAACTAATTTTAATCAAAATAATAGAAAATAAGTAATATTTCTCAATTTTCAAAAGAGGACGCTCCGCGAAAAAGTCTGTTGGGAGTAAAAATCTATTTCCGTAAAGACATCTACCAAACAGACCACCAATTTGCAAATTAGAAAGCATTAAATTACGGACTAAAGCAACAAACTTACCGACACGAACATCGATTTACCAGGCGGAATCACGCTTTTACAAGCCATTATGTCACACACCAGCCGCTCCGACTCGACCTCTCTCGCGTCCTCTAAATAAAAACTCAAACGCGCGCCTTGACATCTGAATTTCGCTCGCCCACGCAAAATCCGCCCGTCGAAAGGCAAATAATGCCCGGGTCTCGCCTCTCGATTGCGAAACGCGTCGCGGCCGATTACGATATCGGCACCGGAGCGTCTCGCCGAACGCGGCCCCAGAAACTCCGTCATCGGACCAAAATTATCCTCGCGGCGCGACGCGATTTCGGTCGTCGGTACATACCGAGGAGAGCGAAAATACATCGCTTGACAGTCCGAGCAGGAAGGCTTTCCGCCGATGTTTCCCGCGCAAAAATCAAATATATGGGCAATATATTGGAAAGGGCTATTAGCAATATATGTGAAATATAGAGGTTAGAGATTAGTAACTAACTGGCAATAGCTTGGCAACGCATTGTTAAACTACATCATCCAATATATGTCCAATGCATAATACCTTTTAATTCTTAATTTTTGCCTAATATTGAAAATTGCTTTAAAAGCCTCGCAGATTAACTAAATAAAAAGCAATTAT
>UCOL01005769.1:0-10869 GCA_900474335.1 Ormyrus nitidulus | reverse complement strand
GTTCATTCTGGAGTTTACGCCAATGCAAAAAATTTAAAATAGCAATATCTCTGGATCAAATGGGCCTACAGAGTACAGTTTGGGCCCATTTGATCAATATATGCTATATTTTTTATGGCTATTTTAAAAAGAAACCATAATCATATAGATTTTTTGTTTCAGGTCTTTTCATAGGAGGGAAAAATCAGTATATAACCCCCTTAAGAAGTTTCTCAACTCATCATTAAACCAAGAGCCCAAAATCAGCACTCCTCTCCCAAAAAAAGAACCCAGTCAATACTCCACCTCGCTCCGCGCTAACATTCAAGTCCGCTCGAAAATTCATTTCCCCCCGGCTGCATCTCGCAGCCCCTCAAAAATTCCGCAGCGCAGCTGGAATTCCTCAATTCCGCCGAAGCTCCTGTCTCTCGAAGCGACGCGTTTATACGGCCTTCTTAATCCGCGACGGACCCGTAAACGGGAGTTTAAGCGCGAGCGTAAAGTCCCTTTTTCTCGTTGCGCGGGGCCATTTTTCATTGCACGCGTCCCGTTGTGTCTCCGGGCGGTTGACTCGCTTTTCGCGAATTGGGTCGCTACGCGCCGAAAATACGCGAGCGTCGATTTTGCGCCGTTTTTCATCGTTTCTCCGATTTACGAAGCTAATAACGTATCGCGCTTCGATTGATGAGGATTTTGGTACTTTTAATTATAGAGCTTCATTACGGCGGTTTTGAGTTGTGGAAACGCGCGAGTTGTGGGTGAGTTTTTAATTAAAACTTTCATTATTGCGGGTTATTGAATTGGTCAAATTTACTGGGTAATATATTAATTTTTAAATAATTCTTTTACGTAAAATAATTGCAACTGCATGACCGTAGTTATAAAGTTGGTTACAGTTTAATTTATATAATCAATTTTAAAGCCACTAAATTATAATAAACAATTTGAATTTTTCATTTCCGAAACAAAAATGTATACTAAAAGAGTATTAGTCAAAACCCTCAAAATCGTATAAAAAGGCAATTAAAAAAAAACCAACAATACCGCAGCACCTAAAAGAATTACACGCAGCTTGAAAAGGAACCGGCTTTTCATAGAGAGCATCGGAATTTTCGTACAACCCTCGCCGAGGTCAATAATGGAGCAGCCCGACAGAGGACTTTGCGAAATATAACTCCGTCGAAATGAGCTTACGTTTTGAAAAATGCGATCCCCCACCCATACCGATCGGCTTAACTTGTCTTACGACTTTATGAATACGTCGATATAGAAAAAAAGGAGGCGACGACGTTCCGAATTTTTTGCGAGTCAGCCGGCGACGTCTGACCGAAGCCGACTGCTTCCACTGCGACGAATTAACTTTCGTATGCAAATACAAGGTTCTCTCGTGAAAATACAGGGCGGGTTTTTTCGAGTTTTGAGGTATCGTTGATGAAATGCATTGTTTTTTGGTAATTAGAATTTTCTTAACGAAGTACTTTTAATTATGCTAAACAGGAAAGTTTTTGATGATCGGCTGCCTAACTTTGTAATTAATTTGTGCGGCGTTTTGACGGTAAGTTTTAATCTTCTTCGGGCATTATTATAATGATTATAATCAAGTTTTAATTATAACTTACATGCGCAAACGCAGTTACAATTCTAATTGAATTTCTACGAATATTTATTAAAGTTTTTGTGCAAACGTGTTCTCTTAAACCGTCTTACCTCTTTTTACGATGTCTCTTTCGTATGACATTGTTTAATCAAAAAGCCTTTAAAAAAAATAATTGCACTTTACATACAAAGCTGTCGTTAAAACCGTTCAAACTAAAAATAAGGAACTGCCTACACAAAGTGCCCATCATGGAAACGTCGCCGCCCACGAATTCAATCATCCCCTAACAAGCCCCGCAAATCCCCGCCGTCCCCCGCAGTCCTCGTCTCCGACGCACACCTCAGCCGACTCTCTCAAAAAGCGATGTTCCAAAGAAACCCGACGATCGAGCGATCGCCGCGCGCCGCGTAAATCATCGGCGGCCTTTTCCCCGAAAGTAATGCAATTCCGGGTTGGAGGGGGGGAGGGCGGCCCTTCGCCGTAAATTCAACTCGCGTGTCGGCGCTCGCAAGCGCCGTAACTCCGTTTAGGCGCTCCGGCATGTCGCGCTTTATTTACCCCCCTACCCGCTTATGGCTCGCTCGCCAATGAATTTTTGTCGCCCGGACCTTCCGGGCGACGTGAGCTGCGAGGATGATTGGGGGGACCGAAGCGTTTTTTTTTTTTTTTTGAATTGAACGCGCGACGTGTGCTCGGGACGGAGGGACGGTTCCGTCGGGGCACTTGATGGCGGCGGGATTGTCTTTGGAGTTATTGAATTGTTGGATTTTTATTTATATCGATTGGGGAGGCAGGACGGCGCTGCGACGGAGGAATTTTAAGCGGGGAAAGTGAGGGAAGTGTTATGGGTGTTAACTTAATTTGTACATATTGAATTCGAATTTTTGTATATGCTCGAATGTTCTACTAATTCAACTTTTATTTACAATTCAAATTTGCAACGTTTTTTAAACAATATTGATTCACTTCGTCAGCGACAACTGCCTGCTTAGAAAAAACAAGGCACGTTTTTTCCATTAAATTAGATTTGCAGAAAAATAGAAAGGAATGTTCTGTGTTACATTCGAATGAAAAAAAAGCGCACCGTTACAGAGAGAGAGAGCAAAGCAAGTTTAGAATGCTTTGCCAATCAACGCTGACATTTGGAAACTAATTTGAAATTGAAATTAACAGTGACTCATCTGGCCGAATGAATTCCTCGGATTATTTTTTTTAAATATGCATAAAGCGAGAGAGAGACCTTTGACTTTGTAATTGAAATGAGCGATAAAAATCGAATTGTTTCTCGGAACTTTTTTGAAGGTTACGCGCCGCCGTCGGATTCATATTGTACAGCGGAATTTTTATTGCTTTTTTGAACGAATTTCAAAAGTAAAAAAAACATTTTTTCCAAGAAATAATCGTGTTATCTTTCCCTTTTCGAACCGAATAAAAATTCTCAATTTTTATTTGAGTTTCGCTATACGACTCATTGTCCCTTTGTCAATTTCAATCATTTCGTCACTTTGTCAATTTCAATTTAGAAAATTCGCCGTTGTTGTAATACAGGATTACAAGCTTATAAACTTCAAACACTTTCACATTATCTGACGTATTCTATATGTGAATAATCACAGATTACCGTTAAACAGAATTCTAAATGAAATATTTCATTAACAAAACGGAACCAGCGCTTGTCCCTCTAGCCACCCCACTCCCAGCAACAATAATCGCATTCATCCCGAAAATCAATCCATTAAAATTCGAAATTCCCACACGAACAAAAGCTCGAGAGCGCGGCCAACATTCGCGGGCCGCACAGCTCATTCGCGAAATCCCCGCAGCTCTTAACCCGCTTCGGGACGCGCAATTCCATCAGGTCCGAGCGGCGAAAATTACCTGCCCTCCTGGAAATTCAACGTGCGGCTGTGCTGCTCGGACGCACAATGATTACATTCTCCTCGGGCCCTCATTCGAGAGGGACCGGAAGAGGAAAATCGACGAAGAGGGGGATCGATAACGAGAGCGAAGAAGCTTCCCGGGTTGAATGTTATCGGCGGCGGAGTGATACAATGCTCGGGAAGTCCAAAAATGACTGGGAACAGCTTTTTTTCTTTGTGACGGGGATTCATTTTCCAGCGGGGCGCTTTGTGGCGCGGCGGCTTTCGAACGGTGATGAATTTTCCCGGTTCGACGAGCTTGCGGGATTCAACAAAGAAGGGCGAGCTTAATTGCGGAAGGAGCGCAGTTGATCCCGTTGACTCTTCGGGTTCGAATTGCGCGGCTTGTTTTCTTTGGTCGGGTCCTTTCATTGATTAAATTTAAATATTGAGAAGTGAGCATCTAAAATGTATGGAAAAATTCGATGTAATTCTTAGTGTTTGAATTTGGAATGTCTCTTCTGATGGAAATGTTACAGAGAAAATTACAAGTATATGTTAGGGAACTACCCTGGGGAAACTAAACATTTGCATACAATTTGGGAAACGTCCTTTTTTTCGAATTTTATTCTTTGATCAAAAGTCGAAAAATAACTTAATGGACGAAAGCGCTCTGGGAAAAAAGCAAAAAGCTTTTTTTTATTTTTTCAAGAAAAAAAGATGTCGAAGAATTGGGAATGAAAGCCCCGGCTACTTTCGAGCTTGGCCCAATAATATTCTTTCACTATTTTTATCTGGCGATCTGCGGAAAACATTGGATTCCAATTTGTACTTTCCAATGGCCTCAAATCACGTGGGAATTTGATGCAACTTTGAGAAAGCCGGAAATTAATCCGTTGCCGTCCCAAAAATAGTCCGTAAAAAACTTAGCGTTACACTTTCAAACAATATCAGAAAGAAATATAGTTCTGACACGATTTCGAAAATCTTAAAATACTTTTACAATGCCAACAACAACAGACTATGTAGCTGCTACATTTATTTATATGATTGTCTTCTACTTTAAAAAATCTGATACAATACAAAAGCCAAATTTGGATAATCCAAAAGTCCAATATAACACACCGATTGAAGCTCCCTTTGTTAAAAACCCCAATCCTTCCCCAAACATTTAAATTCATCCAATTCCCGTACAAAGTGCGAAAACGCACGCGACCAACCCCGCAAAATACTAACCATCAATCCTCCGCTCCCGCCATTCAATTATACCCCCCGCAACAAAAGACAAACAGCCGGATCTAAAAAGCGTTTCCTCAATTCCGCGGTGGCAGGGTCTTATACCAGCAGGCAAACGACTCGATTTCCAAGTCAAAGCACACAGAGCTGCCGCACGTCGCGCCGCGCATTATAGATCGGACATCGAGCGGAAAATTAGCTATTTGACGAGAGCCGCGTATCGCGGCGAACGTCAGCCGCCGGCAGCTGCCCCCGAGGAAGTCCGGGAGTTTCCCGATCGAGCGCGCGGCTTAATGGGATTTCCGTCGGCGGGACGCGCTGCCCGGCTTTGAGGAGGATCGCCGCGACGACGCGGGCTTTTAATTAGCGCGTTTGAGGGATGCGTTTTTCTGCGGAGAAGTCCGCGGAGAAAGGGGCAGTGATCCTTTTGACCCGGTTTTTCGAGGTGGACGCCGAGATGCGGGGATCGTACCGGCGGATTTTGAAGTGGTCTGTTGGGATCGAGTTTCAGGCTTGAATTGTTTGGGTTGATGCGCGTTGAAAATTGAATTCTGAGGAGGGACTTTTAGAAAAATTTATAATGCGCCAAAGCGGAATCTTAAAAATGTTACTTAAATTTTTTTTTTGGAATAAATCTTGATTTTAGGAAATAATGAAAATGTTTTCTTATTCACAATTATATTATACGCACATTCGAAACAGGGTATACATTTAGTAAGAATCTGTTTACGTTTCCTCTGGGAGATCAATAAGCTTATAATAGTATTCTTTTAATTAATACGCTAACTAGGAAAGCATTAAGCACCGGATTTTAATGAGAAATGCAGTTATCCTTTATCTTTTATTCATTCCGTCATTACTTCACGAATAAAAATACATTCCTTTAATGTATTTAATAATATTTTCACTCATCTACATTAATAGACAGAACGCAACCTACACAAAATTGATAATCCAATTATAATTCCATGCAAATAAACCGTCCAGAACTCGCGAACTCATCTATATTTAATACACACAACATTAACAACTCGCACTAAACCGTTAAAGAACGCTCGAAATAGCTCCCGAGGCAAAACTTCTCTCCGGCGAAATTCGCGCCAAATCCGCAAAAATCCCCTCTCAACAACAACTTCTTTTCCAGAGCGCCGCGCGTCACGAAACTTCCCTCAACCCCGGCGATCGCCCCTCCCCTTCCCCCTCTGACAAATGATCGCTCGTCATTGCGCCAAGGTCCGCTCGGGAGCGAAGAAAAAACAAACCCGACCTTTTTTACAGGTGGCCAACGCTCGCAAGTCGGTGCGTAAGTGTGTGTGCGAAATGAACGTAGAGTGACAGTTGGCTTTTTCATCGTGCGGAGAAATTTGAAAAATACGCCTGGCAAATGTCGCTCCCGGAAGAGAGGGAGCGATCGCCTTGTTTCGCCGCGATAAGAGCGAGGCGCGCAGGAGAATAATGCGTTTTCTCGCTTCTCCCGGGATGTTTTTCGAGAATTTTGGGGCGGACTTTGCTTAGACGCTGGAATTGTAATGTGTTTGTGAGTGCTGCGTTGTTTGGGTGTGATTCTAATTCGAAATGAAGGGAAATTTTTGACAGTATTAACGTTATTTTTTAAAGCGGCGTTGAAAACACTTTCAAATTTAAAAAAAATGGATTTAGAATCCCTTTTTAGCAAAAAGTTACAAATGATGCAAGGTTTCACATCGCGTTTTAAGAAAGCAGTATTTTTCAGGGCTGAATGCATAACGAAAATGTGTTGACTCGAATTCATTTATATATAAATTCATCTCCGTCCTTCAAAGTCAAAAAGGCCAAGTGATTTTTATCCTTTCGAACTGCTCGTTATTTTTTATTGCGATCCTCTCCGAAAAAGAAAGCCTCGCGCAGCGGCAAAAAGTGCGAACAGATATATTTCGTCCGGAATAAATAAGACATCAAAAGTTGAAGTTTTCGAAGGGTTATTGAAGCCCGGAAAAATGTTAAAACTTTAGGTGTAGATTTCGTGTTTGTTAATTTACATCGACAACTTTGACATAGTAGGACAGAAGAGGCGAATCGATATTAGAGTTCCAAATTTATATTTCAGAATGTTGCAGCTCTTTAGTTTTCCCTTATACCCTCGATTTATTTATCAAAGCAAAAATATTCTATTTTTAACTTCGCGTGTAATTTTTCCGAATTTTCTCGAGAATTTTGGTGCATTTTTGGCTTACTTTGTCTCTGACAGAGAATTCTGTAAAGCAAACGAAAAAAGCTGTTCCCAATGCTTTTACGGACGCATTTCTATTTTGCCGGAGAGATTTTCTAGATTGACTGCTGCGAAGCAAAGAAAAACCGTATTTGATTTTAAAAATACTAGAAGGTATACGTAATGTCTTGTAAATCGGGTTATTTCGATCCCTCGGTACTTTAAATATCACGGACGAGTGCCATTGACAGCTTAAAGCTTCCGTAAGCTTCCAAAACTGCTTTAGGTAACACTGAAATCTATACTTATAAAACGCACGTAAAATTATATAAAATATGTATTCTACTTCTGGCAGGAACAGGTTCCATTTTTAGAATCAAATTTTTATCTTTTATTGGGTATTTACCCTAAATAAATAAAATATCGTTCGTCTGACTACATAACATTGAATGATGTTGATACATCTACACTTGATTGGCCATAAATCGCGGAGGGTTAAAAAAATAGTGACGTAACGTCAAACAAATACAAGAAGAAATGATGAATGACTTTGTACATTTAATAAATGTGTAATAATATTGCCATTAAATACGTGTTTGCGAGTATTAACGTTAAGTTAATCCCCGAACTTCCACCAAGAGTTTTACACAAAATTTTTCAATAATTTGTATACTTAATCAATCACTGTAATGAATTCAATTAAAAATTGTTGGTTTCCTCATAAAGTTAAAACGCGCATAAATTTTAATAAGGGTCACGTATGCAAAGTGTATTTCTGCGAGTTATAGTTACAGGAGCGATGTTTTAGCAAAGTTTTCAGCACTGACTTAAGACTCTCTGTCAAAATAATTGATCGAGTTCCTTGAAACTTGAACCGAACTCTTAATCGGCTTTGGCTGCAGTTCGTGTGTACCGCTTTGAGGAAATATTTGTTCCTGTCAAATATTGTTTCTTGTTTAAATGCCGTTTACTTTCGGATACTTTTCAGTGCATCCATTCTTTATAAAGATTCACTGTACTTTTTTATTAATAGAATTTATGTATTCTTATATTTTTGTAAGAATATGAATATAGTGAATAATAATTATAGATTGATTGGATGAAAAATGGATTGATTATTGATTGAAAATTTATGTTTTTAAATGACAATGCTACCCTACGGAAAACTGCTTTTTGCTTTCTCACAGAGAAAGTTTTCTATAGCTTAAAAAATTTTTTTTTAGTTGACTTATAAGCACTTATTTAGGCTCAGAGAATCTAAAAAAGTACTTTTTACAAAATTTTTGTATGAATGTGTGTATGTGCATATTTATGTTATTCCTCGCCGCAACTACTTTGAAACGATACCATGGATCTGTTTCAAATTTTGCAAATAAGTTGGATTAAATTATTTAAAACCCGCTTGAAAATTTCTATGGATTTTTATGGAACTGTGTGGATTTTAGGGCTACTTAAATGATATTTTAAAAAATATAACTGTTTTTTTCTTGAAACTATTAACAATTTGTGTTTGCATGTATGCATAAGATAAATATCTTCCTTATATATAAGTTATATTTGGGAGTAATTCAACGATTTAAAAACGATATACCGTATTTGGGTACATTTTTACTACTTTGAAACGACACCAAGGATCTGTTCCAAATTTAGCACAGAAATGACATCATGGACCAGCTCCAAACTTTGCACACATGTTGAATTAAATTATTTAAAGCCCACTTGAAAATTTCAAGAGTTTTTATGGATTGCTTTGGATTTTCGGGATATTTAACTAATGTTTGAAAAAAAATTTTTTTTTTCACTTTTCTTGTCTATCTTTTTTTATCTTTTACAGTGATCTTTATGCGAATAGTGTCAAAGCAATTGGCAGCGATTTTTTATATCCGCCTCGTTATTAATAAATAAACACGTGTTTCATCAAGGATTTGTGAGAAAAACTATAAATCTGTACCTAGACCCATTTAGAACTTAAATTTTGTCTTAGAAAGTTACTCGTTCAAGTTTCAGAAAGTAAATTATTTAACTTCGGATTTAAAACAGATTAAAAATTATTATTACTTATAAATATGTTTTTTTACTAACTTAATAGCATCTTCTATACTTTTTGAATTTAAAACTTGAGAAGAAACTATATTTATATTAAAAGAACCCCGATAACTTTTATACTTTACAATCTTAATCTTTTACTTCATAAAATACATTTTAACTGAAAGGAAGATGTCTAGAAACATAAACTTTACCTTTAGAGAAAGTAATAATTTTGTTATATCTGTATTTTCCATTTTAGAAGTAATTAACATATTTGTGTGTTTTACCTGTACCTGTAAATGTACAATACCCGGTGAGCTTTTCTTCATTTGAATAAGAAAATTCTAATAATAAATTTTTATTATAATTTTTATTACAAATCATTATAAGTATTACAAAATTGTATTAATAACACTTTCTTGTAGTAGTTTTATATTAATATGCTGAATTGTTAATGAAAGGAGCCGAGGTAGAATATTTTGGTCCTTCGATGCAGAAATATTTTTTCTGTATTTGGCAGAATTCTTAGCAAGGATTTATTTACTGAGTTTATCCATAAAATGTTTATACTGCTACATGGGTCCCAGATATCAATATGGTTGCTCACTGCGTTTTTAAGACGAATGATCCAGTTATCGTTGCAGCTATTCTAATACTTGAGTTTTAATTTTGCTAGACTTTTTATGTAGATTATCGATTTTCTGACTAATATGATAAGAATTATTGTACCCTTAATTTGCGGTGCTTTATATATAGTTATAAATGAGTTATGAAAATTATAAATTATGTCTATCTTAGAAATACAAACCTTATGAAAAAAATATAATAATACAATTATTATTTCAATAATATGATTAATTGAAAAAAATAATAAAAATAAAAATAATTTGTATTTGATAACGATTCTTTAAAAATTGTGAAATCTTTTTAAATTTACTTTCTACGACAGTATAAAATGAGGCAAAATATGGTTAATTTTTACAATCTTATTCTTGAAAATACATGTATCAAAAGTATGATCTTACGACGAACGAAAATTTTTATAAAGGCTTAAAGATTACTTTAAAAGCACGTGATAAAAGTAATCTTTAAAGTCATCTTTTCGATAAAGACGTTCAGGTCAACGTCGATACGTCGGCATAAAATAAAAAATTTAAAGGAAAATTCTCGTTCGGACTTCGGCATGATCATTCGATTCACCTCCAAACATCATTTAAAAAAAGTTTTTTCAACTCCTTATTACTTTCGCATACATAAAGCCTGATCCATCTTACATCGGCAACATGTATATTTCCACAGCAATACTTTTAATTTCATTGCAAGTTATATATCTATGTATACGGAAAAATCAGATTAAAAATCTTTGAAGTGACAAAACTTCGGAAAGCCTCCTCTCTAATTTCATAACTGTAAATTTAAGACTCAAAAATTTGTGAATAAAATGAAAATAAGGTCATATTCATTAAATCTTAAAATATCTACAAAATTCAACATAAAAATTATGATTTAAATTTCACTTATAAAATATTTCTTTTATTTCAATGTAAATAATAATAACTAAGAATACAAATCATTTTATACAAAATTAATAGCGTATTTATATTTTCTGCTGTGTTTCAGCAGCACTTGTTTCCTCGTAAGAAATTGGTTCGGTCAAATCAAGGTCGTCTGTAGATTTCAAGATACCTTAAAAATTGCAAAGAATAAAATAAGCTGCGACTTTCTTGAGGTAATTGAGTTTGTATTGCTCAGCCATACTAATGATTGGAAAAACATTGTCGATCGTTATATTTTTACTAATTATTTTTGCGCAAATAAATTTGAGTTCTTCTAAATCATATTTATCAGCTGCTGTTAAAATATTTACAGCTTGATCAACGTTAATACTATCTGCATCAATAGCACCGGTATAAACATACAGTATTAGCTGCTTCATGACTTCAGGATCTACATCGTCAATTTTTACTCTATTTTCCTTCTTT
>UCOL01005768.1:0-10875 GCA_900474335.1 Ormyrus nitidulus | reverse complement strand
ATTTATAATTATAAAGAACTACTATTTATGCTTACTATTTATGACTGATAAAAATTTAGTGCAAGAGCATATATTCAATGATTTTAGAGATGAGAACAATTATAATAGCAATCATAATAACAAATAAAGGTCAATAGATATTTTAATTTTCAAAAAACGAAAATGTAGCTAATTCAATAACATGTCACGAATTTTTTACAAAATGGAAAAATATTATGTTAGAAAATTGAATAAAGTAAAATTTTAAATTCTACTTCTGGTCATAAAACAAAAGAGAATCAATTAATTTTTAAGAATACTAGTGGGACCAGAAGTTCCATTCAAAATGATGAGAATAAACTTTGTTCTGACAGAATTGGTCTAAACGTTCTCAAGATATTATCCGGACACACATCCGCAAACACACGAAAAAAAATTGTCCAAAAATCAAACTATTTGTACGGTACTTTCTTAAAGAATGTTTTTAAGCACTATTTTTATTCAAAAAATGTTTGTTTGCAGTCATTACAAAGCTTTCTCTTTGAGAAAGCTTAAAATCTTGATCAATACTTTACTAAAAAAATGTTTGAAAATTAGTATTATATTTTATGGAAGTATTGGAATTTACTTAATCGTTGAGGAAGACTATTTATCTACAATGTCAAATGACGATGATTGTTTTTATAGAGTATAGAATTTCTACGTTTAAATTATTTGATGGCCCTAAAAAGGGCCGGTTGAGTTTTTCTTTTGCTTGTCAGACAGGTGAATTTAACCGCCGAAACCGTAGAGGGTGCGGCCTTGTCTCTTAAGAGCGTAGACAACATCCATGGCGGTGACGGTCTTCCTCTTGGCGTGCTCGGTGTATGTGACAGCGTCACGGATTACGTTTTCAAGGAAAACCTTGAGAACACCACGAGTTTCCTCGTAGATCAATCCTGAAATACGCTTGACGCCACCACGTCTGGCCAGACGGCGGATGGCGGGCTTCGTGATGCCCTGGATGTTATCCCGAAGAACTTTGCGATGACGCTTCGCTCCTCCTTTTCCCAATCCCTTTCCTCCCTTTCCACGACCAGTCATTTTGATTCAAAGAAGAGGTACACTGAGCTACTGAGAACAGTGAAATGATGCTGTGGCTTGCTTTTCGTCCCCTTTTATACCCTTGTGAACGGTTACTCCCACTGCAATATTTGCACCAACGGGAACCTTTTGGCTTTGAACGTCTGCGCTCGAAAGTTTACCCCACCACGAACCTTTCCACCAATCACATTGCAGCTACTACGAGAAAGAAGCGTATAAATAGTGGTGCTTAGTGGAGGAACGAACACTTTCGTATCGTTAGTTGACACGAATCATCCTTAACTTTGCAATGGCTCGTACCAAGCAAACCGCTCGCAAATCTACCGGTGGCAAAGCCCCCCGAAAGCAGCTGGCCACCAAGGCTGCTCGTAAAAGCGCTCCGGCAACCGGCGGAGTTAAGAAGCCTCATCGCTACAGACCCGGAACCGTCGCTCTCCGTGAGATCCGTCGCTACCAAAAAAGCACCGAGCTGCTCATCCGCAAGTTGCCCTTCCAGCGACTTGTTCGTGAGATCGCCCAGGACTTCAAGACCGATCTCCGCTTCCAAAGCTCAGCTGTGATGGCCCTCCAGGAGGCCAGCGAGGCTTACCTCGTCGGTCTCTTCGAAGATACCAACCTTTGCGCCATCCACGCCAAGCGTGTTACCATCATGCCCAAGGACATTCAGCTGGCTAGACGCATCCGCGGAGAACGTGCTTAAATTTTCTAGCTTCGAGAAAATCAATCGGCCCTTTTCAGGGCCAAAATTTATTTTAAACGTTGAATATTCTTATCAAAATCCTTAAAATAAATTATGATACTTTCCTTGCGCTGGGCATGGCAAAAATTAACAGCCTTATATAAATGTTTCAAAATGTTTACAGAACTGTGATATAGGTTTTAGGAAGTCGAGCTTTTTTAAAACCCCTTACAACATAATAACATTTATTATGTTGTCAATGTCAATCAATATATTAAATTTGATTTATTTTTTATCTTTCATATTCAAGAATATGTAAATAATTTTGTCTTTAGGACGTTTTTGGTTATAGAAAAGTTGGCTTTCATATTTTATGTGATTTTTCAATTTTATGGCTGTTTCATTTTTTCGGATATTTAGATTTTATGGGCGTTGAACGTTTAATACAATTTTTACTTTTCATGAAATTTTTATGATTTTTGAGATTTTTTATTATTTGGGTGTTGAGTTTTTAAAATACTGATACTTAATGATTAAAAAGTATTTGACAATCAAAATTTTTTTAGTAATTTTATTGGTATTTAAGCCTTTCAGAGAATATAAAATGTTTCCTTATGCAATATTATAAAAAAGTTTGGTCGTTTTTTTTCAAACATGTAAAGCTATTTTATTTAGAATTAACATTACTCTATTACATTAGATCTCGCTAATATTGTCTTTGTCACTATATTTTCTCAAAAATATCATGATAAAAGATAATAAAATACTGCAGAGATACTTGCCTTTTTATAGCACTTACAGTACAGTTACAGGCACACAATTTTGTCACAAAAGGATGAGAAGTATTGTCTTCATAATTAAGCATTACTATTAATCACATAATAATTATTTGTAAGTTAATGTTAATTATTTCAGTAAAAAGTTGAAAGGGATCGATCAAACGAAGTACCTTAGATTTCCTTACTTTTCTTATTACATGGGTCGATAGACGGATTATCAAAAGATTTTCAATAAAGTTCGACAATTACTTGATTCAGTTGTGTTACAGTGCCGATCATTTATCTAAGACAATCTAATTTAAAACATATTGAATCAAAAAAAAACGTAACATCCACATGGTAAAAGAGATATCCTTTGAGTTGAAAATGTGATGCGGTCTCTACAAGGTCAACTGAAGTTAATATATTCAGCGCGTGTCATAATTATAAAACCACTTATTCTTTTTAGGAAAAAAAAAAGAAAATTGTGTGCAATAAACAATATTACTTAAGGTTCCTTTCTATTGAATATAATACATAAAAATAGGTTAGACATAAATATTTAATGTTTATTTTAAATAACTATACATTTTAAGTAATTACTCCAAATTTTCAAAATTTTCATTTTTCGTTATTTCATAACTATAAAACCATTTGAAAATTAAGCATTAAGGTAAATAAAAATATCAAGTTTTTGTATTAATTTATTTGTTTTGAGTTTACTTTAAAATCATGTTTGAAACCCTAGGACAGTAACCATAGAATTTTTGTTACTTAAGGTTCCCCATAAACACGTGTCTCAGATTTACATAAAGTTGCTGTAAATCTGCGACCGTTTTTGCTGTTTACTGCCATTTTACTGTGAGTTTGCTCTTCTTGTGTTTATGGGGTTGGTATTCTCTTTCGTGAAAAGGGAAAAGTCTTTTTTAAATCCAAAAATCTTGGCGACTTATAAAAGTTTCGTTACATAATAACATTTTAATGTGCATCAAGTAAATGTAAAATAACACTGTTATTTTATTAATGTACGTACAATAAAAATAAATAATATTGTTGTGATTGTTTATTAAAATGCCTAAAGGGAAGTATTTGACAGACCAGAAAAAAAGGTCAAATTAAAGTCGCGATGATAATAAAAGTATACGAGAAATAGCTCGTAAATTAAATAGATCACATAATGTTATTATGAATTACCTGAAAAATCCTGAAACTTACGGTAAAAATAAAGTCGGTGTTCCAAAGGAGGAACTCACAATACGAGCTAGGCGTAGACTCGAAAGATTAGCGAGCAATTCTATAAAAACTTTAAAGCAATTAAAAGTTGAATTAAAGAGGGGAGCCACTAAATATTAATTCTAAAAGATTATATAATTATATAATATTAAAAATCAAAATGATGTATTTTTTTAGTTCATGATTTAATTATTTATGCAGTGATTTTATAGTTGTTGAAACAACAACAAAAATATTTTTGATCATTTTTAATAATAATGTAACATATGTAATTTATTAAAATAAATGTTAGATTTTTCATGCATAAACTGTTTTTGTATACTATATAGTAACAAAGAATCATAACATCATAAGTAATATTATTTACTAACACCATACAAGCGCGCTTCGCGTGCACTAAACGTATTTTTTATATTAGCAAGATAGTTTTAATAGTAAACGACATTATTTCTTTCATGCATATCACTGAAAATATTCCTAAGTGTTAAATTTAAGTTTCTTTGAAATTAGAGAACAACCCAGTTGAAAAAAACCCAATAGAATCCAATAAAAAAAATTTAGTCTAGATGCTATTAGTTTTTGCACCAGCATAAACTTATGAAATACATTAAAAAATATAAATTCATTAGTATTAATCGTAACATTCTGCGAATTTCTTATTAGAATTCATTTGAAATTACCACGGAAAATAAAAAAATAATAAGTATGCATTTTTAAAAAAATAATTATATCGTAAGTTACAAGATTTTCCTTGGCGTTCGTTGAACTTACCTGTCCTTATTTTAATCATTGGTTTTTACAAGCTCAGGAGTATTGGAATTCACAAGCATATTCCGGAGAATATTTTTGATCAGATTCAGCTTGATTTTACAGGTGTGCCGATTTTTATTTCATTAGAACTAATGACATTTTTTCGAACCTCAGCACCGAAGTTCACCCGTCCTTATTAGGAAAATACAGTGAAAAATCGATAATCGTTTTACGCATCTATGAGATTTGTACGATTATTTTCAGTGGGAATCAATGGTTTTTTCTAGGACACGGACATGGGAGTCTACAAGCATATACCAGAGAATATCTTTGTCAGTTTAAGCTAGATTTTACGGGTGTCTCGGATTCTTTTTTAACTATTTAATTATTTTCATTTTGAAATTTGAAAAGGGTCCGGATACTGTTAATCACATTTTTTGGCAATGTGAACTTTTTGATATTGAAAGAAATAAGATGTATAGGAAATTGAGAAAATTTCAAAAGTATGGACCTCTGGATAAAATCTATTTTAATAGGTTTAAACTACAATATATTGCATGAAAATTCTACGATCACCTCTATCATCAAAAAATAAAGTTATATTCAAGTAACTTGATAGCGTTTGCTTGTCTCACTTATTTACGTTGGCGTCCATTAAACACTTCTTTTTTTTTGTTTCACACTTTCACGTCAAGGATGATTTCTGTTTCATTTGCAAATAAAACTGAAAAATTTAAGGAACTGTTTATGGAATTAAGCATGTTTTAGTTTCGAAAATATTTTACATTAAGACGCTGGAGTACAAAAATAATTGGTCTTAATAAAGACATTGATAGCAATTTTTGGCTACTCATTATCTTTCGTACTTCGCTTAGTGAATTTCGTGCTTTTATTTGAGCGAAACCATGTGAATCGCTTTAACGAGTCAATAAATACATATCTCTTTAGCACAATTTTTCGATCAATATTGGCACTTTTGCATGTCCTAAAGCATAACTTGCTAAAAAAACAGCTGTTTATCGTGACTTCTTAGTTATTTCATTATTTATCTAATTTTATCTGAAAATGCATTCAGTAATATATAAAGCATTTATAACACTCAAACTTTTCAGCACGACTTTTCAAAATATTAAATTAAAAATCTTATCAACTACATTCGTAAAAAAAATCATTTAAATTTAATTTAATTTAAAGAAAATGCAGAAAATGTACAAATTTTGCTCAATTTAATAAAATAGTTTATTTCATCTAAGTTGAACCTTTTTATTAATCAATGCTCTATGAGATAAAATCAAATACTCAATGTCTAATATAAAACTGAATTTTAATACTTTATCCGGTGGCATATTGAAAAATCAGTTAAATCCATTGCCAATAACTTTGGACAAGACACAACAATACTTAAAAACAGTTTACAAAAGAACTGTATTTTTACAAGACATCTTAAAATATTTTTTATCTCATAAAGTTTCGACTGATAAAGAAATTTAAAAACTTTCAAAAACGTTTAACTAACTATATGTTTTGGTGTATTCAAAAATATTTTACAATTTGGTTACAAAATGTAAAATTATATTTTTCAGAACCTGTGACTTTAATTATCTATTTTATCACACTTAAGTTTGTTTCAGTCGTTAGAAGTATTAAATAAAAAATTAACAAATAAGAAAAATTTGATTAGACCGCTAGATTCAAAAATGTATATAATATTGTGTCTTGGCTGTGTAACTTTTAGTAATGCCAATAAAAAATTCTTCTAAACTAACTAACTTCTTCATCACTTTCTTCTTCATTACTATTATCTTCTTCTAAGGTGCTATCAATAGAATTCGTAATTTCTGCCTCCAATTCTTCTTCATCACTATTATCTGCTTCTAAGGTGCTATCAATAGAATTCGTAATTTCTGCCTCCAATATTTCGCATTCAGCATTTTCCTCACTTTTCTCAACTTCTTCGACCTTCGATTTCTTATTGCGATTCATGTCAGCAATTTTGCTGGCTATGTGTTCACCTGTTGCTTTAATTTCTTGCGCAACTCTTACCGGATCTAGTTTCATGTCGACTGCCAAATAATATCGGAATATGCCTGCAATGTGATAACAGAACTAATTTTAATACTAGTTTCCAGACAATTGATTCTACATGCACCAATCTTGTAACGATAAAGAGTAACCACAAAAATAGCTGTTTTCTCGCCTATTTTTACGACATTCATAACAAATCGGAAAAAAAACTAAAAGTTTATGTCGTGAAATTAATCATTATAAAAAATTTGAAGTGGCGTTACTTTTATTATTTTTTTTTGTTTTTTTTTTTGTTTCAATTTTTCAAGAACAAGTCCTTTCAAGGGATTGAAATGTTCCCGACATTCAACATAATAAGAAATTATTATGAAATAAACTTTTTTAATAGAATTTATAAAGTTCCGATAAAAAATCAATTTTAGAAAAGTAGAATCATGTTATTTTTAAATAAAAAAAAAGTTGTTCATTTTTTTATGGATGATGGTTTTACCCCAGTAAAAGGGGGTTGTTGTATTGTCAACTCTCATTGATTGAAAAACAGCATGATTCTACTTTTCTACGATTTATTTTACATTCAAAATTCATGCAACTTAAGTTTCCAATGTTGAACACCAACGAAAAAAAATTTTCTGGAAATTAATAAGCAACCGTAAAAAATATTTGAATCAACTTAGAAATTAGTTATTTATATATTTATTTATGGTTAATGAACACTTTAGATGCACCTTAGAATGTATTAATTTGTAAAACAATTTTTTTTCTTTGGGATTCAATGTTGGAAATTTATTTTTTCATGACAATTAATTTAACACCTTATAAACTTTTTTATACTTTTTCTTCTTGTCACTATGGATGTCGTAAAAACAGACGAATTTTGCAGACACTCTTGATTGTATATTTTATTTTATATTTACCAATTACTGCTGCCAGCAAATTTGGATCGAGTTTAGGTTTCGCCGCACCTTTCGTCTTTCCAGATTTTCTACCGGTGACTGAACTGTTTTTTAAAGTTTCGCTACCAAAAATAGTTTCAGCAACATATCGCACAAAGCCAGAAAATTCGGATCCCTTTTTATTTTTTTTGTTGTACGTATACATTTTATTTTTAGCATTATCATAATCATTTTTAGAAATGTATACGTCGTTTCCACAGTGTATCTAAAAGTGTACGAAAAGAATATTAATCACGTATTAAAAAATTTCTTTCGCATCCCTGCTAAAGATTTATTTCAATAATCTTAAAAACCAATTTAATCTTACCATATTGTCACTCTTTCTTAGATATCCTACAGCGGCATCTCCTTTTGCGATATGCTCGAAAGGATTTACCTCACGACTAGCTATAAGAAGTGAAACATTATTATTGATTACAGAAATATGTTTTATAAGATTAGCATAGCGATAGTTATCATCGTTAACATAAAACATTTACCATATTCATCGAGCTTTTCGTATATCTTGGATTGCATTTGCGCATTCAAATCCTGCCACTTTTCTTTTTCCTTTTGTTTTCTTATAGCAAGGTTTTTGTAAGATTCTATGGTTTGTAAAGCCTCCGATAGTTTTTGCTTTGTTTCTTTCAATTCCTGCTCTTTTTCTTTCAGTTTCTTCTTTACTTCTCTCAATTCTTCTTTCTCTCTTTTCTCATTCTTTTGTACATCCTCCGTCTTTTTAACACTTGCAAGTTTATTTTTTTGTAAACCAGATGTCTCTGGTAGTGGTAGTAACTTGTTATTTCCTGTATGGTTATTATTATCAATGATAATACTGTCAGAAATGATGGTAGAATTTGGATTGCCTTCTAAGGGTAAAGCGTCAACATCAATTGGATTTTCATCAGTTGAATTGGTGCTTATAGTTGCCTAATAAATATATGCTCATATAAATTTTAACATACTAATATTCATAAAAATTTATATATTAAACAATAGTGAATTACGCAACAAGTACGCAAAGTCATTGGGCTTGGACGACGAACTTGACTTGCGTTATAATCACCTTGCGCACGGATTGCATGTAATACTATATTTTTTACAATTTTTAATACTCACATTGTTTTTCGAATGCTTTTCATACGTTGCGTTTACATTTACTTGAGAAGACATTTCTCCAATATCATCTTGTTTCGATGAAGAATCCTTTTCTAAGTTTATTTCCATGTTGCTACTCTTTGTAACGCATTTCATTTTTTTTTCGTTCGATTTATTTGAAAATTTTGACTTTCTTTTTTTTGCTTCTACTTTATTGCCACCAGAATTGTCAAAAGGTGTATTTGCTTCTTTCGCATTTTCTTTATTTTTAGCATTTTTAATATCCTTTTTCATTGGCAGATTTTTCTCGTTTTCAGTTGAAGAATTTTTGCTAGGCTGCGTATCTTTAGACTGGAAAAAATGTCATTGCTATTATAAATATAGCTTAACAATTATTATTTGAATAATTTTATTGCTAATATATTTATATATTTTACACTAATAAAATTCTTAGTCAGTGAGCTTTTTAAAACAGTAAGGAGGTAGCTGCTACCGAAAGAAAATATAATAAAAAAGTTATTTTCTTCAAAACAGAGCAATCAAGGAAAAAATTTTTTTAAATTTTTGTCAAACAATTTTTTTAAACTTATTCCAGTTATCGTACCTGTAATGCAATTCTTTTGGTCCAAGATAATTCAATATTAAGTTAAGGTGGCTTCGGCGAGTTTTTATAAATAATTGAAAATATCTGAAACTTCACAAAAATATTCTTTGAGCGTTAGACTTTTCATTTATGTTGAGAAAATACAAAGTCAACGACTAAATTTTAGAGAAATCGAAGTTTATAAAACGTGTATTTTAACATGTAACCTTATGTGAAAAGATATTCATTTTGTATTTATTCCATTATAAATAATTTATTTTTATAAAATCGTATACCAAATTGAAGATTTTTTAATGGAGATTTTAATTCTGTTATCATAAATATAAGTAAACGATCAAATTAAAGAGATATTCGCAATGAACTTTGTAAACATGCATTGCTCGGCTTCGCCTCGGTTTTGCAAATGTCGGGCGGGCATCAACCCACATGCAACGTACTTTCGGTGGGGAATAAAGAAAAATAGTATACGACCCATTGCCAGAAAGTTGAATGCCTTGGCGTGCGTTCATGACGCCCTCGGCTCCGCCCTGATATCGGGCTGAAAATCTGCCTGGATATGCCGATAAACATCCACGTGGATATCCAGCTGAAGATCCGTCCTGATATCCGGATAAAAGTCTGCCCAGGTATCTCCCTAAAAGTTTGCCCAATATCCTGATAAAAATCCATGTGAATATCCCGCTAAAACTCCGCCCTACTGTGGCTGAAAAATTGCCCTGATATCCCGCTAAAACCTCGCCTTTATATTACCCTGATTTCAGGCTGAAAACCTGTCCGGATATCTGCGTGCGATCAGGATGATATCCATTTCGATCAACCTGTTCGTCCTTTCGATCAGGGTAATATCAGCTTGAAATTTGGGTACCTTGTTGAAAATATCCAGCTGGATATTTTCAACAGGGTAGATTATCCATCCTGATATCCGGCCGGATATTTTCAACAGGGTAGGACTATATATTTTCACTGGGCTTACAGCTGTAGCTACAGCTAGAGCTAATCGATACTTATTTCCTTCAAATTTAAAAATAGTCCTAGGAAAATTAATTAATTAATATTTATACAGAATGTTTAACAAAATGTATGTGTTACAGACAAGGCATCAGATGGCGCGCGAAATTTTGGGACTAAAATGACTATACCATTTTCACTCTGGTATCTAGAATTTGAGTAATCTTCAATTTAAAAGTAATAGATGTAGCCAATTAGGGCTTGTATGAGCTCGAAGCCACGAGAGTTTCGGAGAAAAGTTGTGGCCAACCTGCGCCATACCTTATAATATCCCTTGTTTATCGAGGTGCTGCACTCTTTGATTGGTTCAATTTTGTAAATTTCTAATTTAGCATTATTCAAATTCTATGTACCGGAGATGAAAATGGTAGAGATCTTTTGAATTTAGAGTTTTGCCCTTCATCCCATGATATGCTTGATGGCCTATATTTACGGAACCCTTTGTTCCGAAACAATCAACCTTATTAGTACTCGCGCACTCAGCGCAATCATTGTAATTAATAAAGTGGCTGCAGATCAGGTGCATCACGATCCTCCAGCACGATCAACGGGTATGAGTTCCATCCTCGTCACCGAAAAATCCAGCTAACCTTTCTTTTAACCTCTTCTGACCGACGTCCACATATGTGGACAAATATTCAATTTACGATTGTGACGTACCCTAATTTTTTTTTATGAAATCGCCGGTGGCATTAACTACTTTGAATAAAATTCTAAGAGATGTAA
>UCOL01005767.1:0-10872 GCA_900474335.1 Ormyrus nitidulus | reverse complement strand
GGGGGGGGGGGGGGGGGGGGGGGGGGGGGGGTTCCGGGCGGACTAGACGGCAGAGGTGTTTACTTATTACCCGGGAACGCGCGGGGCGGCCTTGCCGGATGCTAATTGAGTGGCGAAAAAAAAAAACTTATTTTCTCAGCGCGAGAATGTACGAGGAGTCTATTTATTTTCATTGGTAAATGAACTGGGGGCTATTTTTGTTATTGATTTGTATAATTTTAAGTTATAATTCAGTCTCTTCTCAATTGGTAATTCGGTACGTTGATTGGAATATTTTATATTCGGACCTGGCGGATAAATTTGAAATTCTTTTCATTTATTTATTCGCCGAATCTAAATAAATAATCTAAAATAAACCGAGATTGTAGTTGATAAAATGATTACGATTTTGCATTCGTTAAAAGGGCTTTACGATGATTCTACAAACCACAAGAGATGTTTTGTAACGTAAATTGCTTAATTAATTCCACACAACGGTCGCGCTAATGCATTACAACACATTTCATCACTGTACATATTTGGTGAAAATTCAATTGTAAGTCGTCCTGGAGAGTTAATTAGCGAAGCGCTGCGCGCAATTAACATGTAACATTAATACTTTCGACCCACTGAAACCTCTTTCACGCCATTCCTTTACAAATTGCGCCTAAAAATCCACTTAATCATTCTAAAAATCGCTAATTACTTACTCGTACCCGCTAAAAAAGAGAGAGAAAGAGAGAGAGAGAGAGAGAGAGAGACGAAACGGGTAATTCATTACCTCCAAAAGGCTCGCATGACAAAATCGAATATATCTCCCGTCTTTCCCCCAATTACGAAAATTGAACGGTATTTTTAACGCTCTCCTCGGCTACTTACGATCCGGCGTACTTAACAAGTCCCGGGTAATTACTCGGTTATCGGAGCAACGGGCGAAAAATTGAACGTAAACACGTCCTCGGGCGCTCGTCGCTTCGCGGCCCGCGAAAAATAAAGACGCGCGCGAAGCCTCCGCTATGCTCTCTCGGCTGCTTAGTGAAAATCGATCCGGCCGGTTTCGAGATCTCTGTCATCGCGCGCGCACACACACACACGTATATATATACAGAAGCGAGCGCGAACTCGGCTGGGCGCACGTGTAGTTTTTAAAAATAGTGTGTTTTCATTACTCGGACGTGTTGTCTGAAAAATGTTTCCACCTTGGAAGCTCTTTTCGCCATCCTCGATGCCTTTTATATACTTCGCGGGGAAACAAGTGAGTGGGAACGATTTTTTGAATTATCGGCGGTTCTATTGGGTTTTTAGGAGGAGATGGAAACGTTTTTTTTACGACTTTTATCGGCTGAAAAATCAATTTTAGCTAATCTTACATTTAGTTAAATGCTCGGTTATTCCCAAGTGTGAAACCGGAATTTTCCAGTTATTTCAATTTTTAAGCCGACAATTATCGAGAAAAGCGATCGATAATCGAGCTCCAAATTAGATTTAGGTGGGCGACACTTTGGAAGACGCGCCGTCAAATCGAATTTCACCGTTCGACAATCGCTATTTCCGTGCGAAATCAAATTTTAATTCGTCCGGCGATCGCTCCTAAAAAAAAAGCCCTCCCCCCCGAAACTACTCCTGATTTTTCCAATAAACAATTCACGCTCGAACGGCAATCCGCCGTCGCGAACGCAGAGGGAACGCACTCCCCTCGTTGCATTACCCAAAATCCTCCTCGAAGAAAACGGCTCGGCACGCGTATATATAGCGCATATCGATCGCACGCCGTGCATATGTACAGAGAGTCTCGAGCTCGCGCGCGCGCGCCCCTTGAAATTGAAGTATACGGAAAATATTCGAAATACCCGAAAGCGGAGAGACAGAGAGAGAATCGTTAGAATGAAATCATCGCGCTCGAGCCGCGCGCGCGCGGGCATGCGTACTGGGAGAGAGAGAGAGAGAGAGAGAGAGAGAGAAGTGGCTGCTGCTCTCCTCAGTGGGTCACACGGCGAGCGCCCGAGCCAAGTTTGGAACGCGCCTTAATACACTCGCGCGCGCGTACGCGAGCTTTCCGAGAAGAGAGAGAGAGAGAGAGAGAGAGAGTCGTCGAAACACCGAGCGGAGGGGTGACGACGACGACGACGACGCCCCGGAGGCGGAGGAGCGCGGGAAAGGGTGGGAAAAAGGATACGTCGCGCGGCGCTGGATATCTTGTATCGGGAGATTCGATTGGGAGTGCGAGAGAAATTCGCGATTTCAATTCGGGCGGGGGGTTCGAAATTTCGAGGGGGAAGAGATGAATGTATACTTGAGTTTATCGCGCGATTCGGCGGTTGTGTAGACTTTATTTTTTCGAATTTTCCGTTCGCGATCGCCGAGCGAAATCAGATTCCCGATATATATGTATACGTATATAATAACGGTCGCGAAAATCGATACTCCCGAAAATTTCATTTTCCGCATTGCTCGATCGAAAATCAAGTTATTGGATGAAACTCAAAAAGTTTGTTATACGGAGTTATTTTGGCCGCGCGGCGGGCCGCCGCCGCGCAACATATATTGTCACCTCTCGCGGCATTAAAGGGTATTCGTCATAGTCAGAAGCGCTTTGAAGAAACAATTCTGCCCGCAACATTGAGTCAATTAGATCAGCGAAGCGCTCCGTCATCCGTGAAATGTTTATTCTCGGCTTTAAAAATCTCTCCCCCGAAAACGACTCCGAAATCCCGCGCGATCCGCGCGAAATCTGCGTAACGAGTAAACAATGCCGGCTGACTAATTCTCTTTTTATCGGCGCGCTTTTTTTTCGCGGAGCCTCCTCCGCGGAATACGTGATCGACGGATGTAAACAATGATAAAGAGAGCGCTTTCTATTAATATTTTCGCCGCGCGCAGCGGTTCTCTCTCTCTCTCTCTCTCGGGTTTCGTTAAATCAGGCTGCTCGTTAACGCGGCGCAATAAAAACTTCAAAATACTCGCGCTTTCTGGCACGGCCGACGAACGTATACCGACCGTCGCGTTTAATGTCTCTCGGCAGGTATACACCGGCGGCTGAAGTGACCGATTGAAGTTATATGCGCGCGTGGCGTGTTGTCTTTTTGAAGATTTCGCGCTTTGCGCAACTCGAAACGGATGGCCGCGACTGTTCTTCTCTCTTTTCGGGGTTAATGGAGAATGAGAGCATTTTCGTTTTTGCGAGAAAATATAATGCGCCTTTTGTCGAAGTTTTATCGTGTTTTTTTTTTCTTTGACGGCCTGTTTACTGCCAATTTGTCAGCTGCGAAAGCAGACACTTTGTATTTCAATATAATAAAGCGCGATTAAATTACGCGTCGGGTGAGAAAATAAACTGCAGAGAATGCTTCCACCCAAATTACGTCGCGTTAAAGATTGTCAACTTCGACGAAGGTTGCCGGGAACGAAAGAAGAACAGAGGCCGAAGTGAACAATGAATAACGAATTACGCGCGCTCCAATTGGAGATACAAATAACTTGAAATTTGTTCGCGAGAAATTGTCGATTCGAGTGTTTTGAAGACCGGCTTTTCGCGAGAACGTCGCAAATGTTTGCGCAACAAAAAGTATACCATCGTTCGCAAGAATAATATATATACTCGCATCCGAAAATTCAACGAGACTCGTTCGGCACGTCGCTACCAAAGCTCGACCCTAATTTCAGCCGCCGAAACCATTCAATATTCTCCCCTGATCTCTGCCCCAAACACAATTAATAAATAGCCCCACGGAAAAAGCGGGCGAAAACCGAATTTCCCCGCCGAAAAAAAGAGCCTCGAGTGCAAACACACAGCTACACCTCCGCGAGGAAATAAACTATGCCCGGAGGAAGGCAAGATCGATCATTGCTCGGCTGCGAAATTAAACATGCAAAAGACGCGGAATCAGCGACGAGGGTTCGCGGAGACGAATGTGGAGAGCGAGGAACACCGACGGGGGAGAGGGCAGAAGGCAGGGGGGACGCAAGGTCTAACCGCTGCCGAACGAACGTTCTTCTCTTGGCGTTAAATGAGGGAGGAATCGTTCGGGGGCGAGAGACGCGTGCGGGGGGGATTCGCTTAATTATTGGATAATAATGGGATTTGCGGAAGCAATTTGCTCGGGTCGTTAGTTTTTTTGGAAAAAGATTGCGCGCGTCGCGCGTTTTGGCGGTAATTGCGCGAAGAGGTTAACTGCTCGCTTAATTTTAATTAATTGTCCGTGCAAATTTTATATAATGTTCTCTCTGCGCTTAATACGTTGAATCTGAATTTTGCAAAGTGCATTGTTTTACTTTGATATCGTTTAACTTGATTATTTTCTTATTCCATTGCGCAAAAGCTCGTCCTTTAAAAAACCAAAATGTGCCGCGCGACGCAACATCTCCCTTTCGAAGTCAAAAATAAGGGTTTTAAAAGAATATCCGCTCAGAAACCAAAGAATTTCATTTCTTTGCCTCATAACCCACATAACCACCACCATCAACCTCTCCAAGCAGCCGCAATCCTCGGCGAGAAGCCGCGCTTCTCCCGCGGCTCTCGGCGGCGGAGCGAGAAGGGCCCTCGGCGTGAAATCTTACTCGGCGTCGGCGCGTAGGGACATGTTCAACCTGTTGTTTTTAAGGTCAGCGGAGCGTTGGCCCCTGGCTCTCTCTCTCTCTCTCTCTCCCTCTCGCGCGCCGCGCCGAGACGATGTCGCTCTCTCTTCGGTCGCCGAGAGAGTCGAGCGCCGGCCGAAAGTCTTTAAATTATATTCCCCGAGCTTATCGGGGAGAGAGAGAGAGAGACCCTGACCCCTGCACGCGCGCACACGACCGAGAGAGCCACCCTCTTCTCCCCCCCAGCGGCGAGTACCGACCGATGATAAATCCCGCTGACTATTGTCTCGGGTGGACGAGTCGGAGAGCTTATTGCTCGTTAAATTAATTCCGACTTTTCGCGCGTAAAAGCGAGGCGGCTCGGTCTCGTCGTGTTTTGGAAGCCGCGCAAAGTGCAGCGCGCGGCGGTGACGGGTTATTTTATAATCTTCACCCGCGCTCATTCGTATGAAAATGAGCTCCGCGCGCCGGGCGAGAGCGTATATAATAGAAATACGAGACTCGGAACAATGGCTCTCACGTTCGGCGCGCCTAAACCGACGAACTGTCGTTCGGGGGGCCGACGGCAATTCCAGCGGGCTCCGCGGTAATTTGATCAGCTGTTATATACTCGATAAACCCTTCGCCCCCCCACTGCCGAACAAGTTTGCTCGGCATCTGTGCCGCGTCGTCTCCAGCGGAGAGAGACACTTATCTCCTCTCGCCTCTCGAACCTCCTTCCTATGTAGGAGGTGGTATTTCGGCCGTTGAGACGGGAATTCAGACGCGCAATGCGGCGTGAAAGACTCGCGCCTGCGCACTCATTATCTCTCTCTCTCTCTCTCTGTCTTTGTTTCTTTTTTCTTTATCGTTCGAAAACAGCAGCTTATTTTTTTCTCTCCCAAGAGGAGTTCGGCACGTAATCGCCGCCCCCTTTCATAGTATAATGAGGCCTTATCGCGGCACTTGCAGCAGACAAATGTGTCCCCGCGCACACCAGCTGCCAGATAAACAATTCCTGTTTCTCTCGCTCCGTATAGTCTCTTAAGGCGGGTCTTGAGAGAGTTTTGTTCTTCGGCCGCGGCTGCTGCCGCTGCTGCTGCTGCGGCCGTTTTTCTTTCTTCTTTTTAAGGCCGCCGGGTAGAGATGGGGATTTAGATAGGGAGCCGAGCGGGAATCCTATCAAACTTTTAATGTTAACTTTGTTTTATCGCGGAATTTTGAGTTGGATTATGATTAGTCTGTTTGCTTTATTGTTGTTATTAATGGTCTGGGGAATTCGAATGGTAATTCAAATTGCAGTGGTAGTAAGTTATTAGATTATATAATCTTAGGAACCATTTTTGCCGGTCAAACAGTTACCGAATCAACGATTAACTCCAAACAAATTTTATTACATTAGAACGTTAATTATAAGAAGTAAATTTCCCTTTCCGAGTAAAAAGTTGGAAAACAGCACAGATATACTATACTCCAGGATGCATCGGAATCAAATTTCTTTTTTGACACTCGATACTCAAAGTTTTTCGTTCCGATATTCAATCTCCAACGAACTTGGCCTCGCTCTCCGCAAATTCCTCCCCTTTTTCCATAAAACAAAACCCAAACTTTCCTCAAACCGGAAAACGTATATAGATACTCCCTTCCTCCTCGACCGGAACGTTCGTTAACAAGCCGCGTCTTACAAACTTTAATTGAAAAGCGCGTCGTTTTGACGTCCCCCCCAACTGAAATTCAATATCTCCGTCCGTTCCGCAAACTTAATCAGCCCCCTCCTGTCCCTTGTTATACAAAATCTCCCGAAAATTCAGACCCATAAAACTCCCTCGGTCCGTATAAATTTTCATTATCTCCCCCTCTAGCCTCGCGATAAATTATCTGGAAAGAAACTCGCGGATACTCTCTTAATAATCAAGCTCACGCGAGACTTTTTTTCTCCCTCCCCCCTCCCCCCCGGTCTTTAAACGCAAACACCACATCCTCGCGGAGGCACGTATATATACACGGAGCGGAGCGCGTGTCGCTTTTGAAAATCAAGTTTTCACCCTCGAGAGAGCGAAGTCGGTCAAGGGGGTGGAGAGAGAGAGAGAGAGAGAGAGAAAGCGGTAAAAATCGATACCGCCATGATTCAAGAGAGAGAGAGAGAGAGAGAGAGAGAGGGAGAGTGCATAAACGACGAGGTAAATCGCGTATGGGCTTATGCTTATCGGCGACCCCTATATACGCGTCGACCCTCCGGCCTTTCTCTCTCTCTCTCTCTCTCTCTCTCTCTCTCTCTCTCTCTCTCTCTCTCTCCGTTGTTTAACGAGCGAGATTGTGTTGGGGCTGATGCTGCTTCGCCCTTTTTTCTCTCCTTGCGAACGCCTTGGATTACGCGTATATATATATATATTTATAGGACGACACGCGAACGAGGCTCTCCGGGCTTCCTTTTGCAGTGTCGGCGGGGGGGGGGATTTTCTTTTCGAACGACCTTCGACCTTTTTTTATATACGTCAATCGCTCGGCGATTCAAGCCGAGAGAGCAGGAGAGAAAGAGGCTTTCCCGGTGAAGCTCGACGCCGAGTCGCGGCGCGGCTGCCTCGCGGAAAACGGCCCAATTAGCCGAGGCTTTTGTCTATTGTTTAGCGAGTCGGGTCGTCGGGGAAAACGGGCGACTGCGACCGTTTAGAGGGGATCTTGAGATTGTTTGCGAGATTATTTATTTTATTTTGCAGGTTCGTAGAAAACGTCGACTATGTAAAGCTTTATTTTATTTAAGTTGCCGTATAAAGTATAATCAATTTTGCGTACTCGATTCATGCGATTAACCCAATTAGTTTACGCAACGTGTAATAATTATTATTTCTGGCGACAAACAAGATTATTAAATTCAAATTGGGTTTGATTTATTCCTAGATTTTATGTATGGATTTTCTAAAATTAACCGAAACGCGAGATTACATTTTTTACGCGATTCGCCGCCAAGTGTAATACGGTATATAGATTTACAATTCCTTTTTTTGCGCGGGAAAAACTAATCAGACGCGGGTGATTTAACGATTGAATGGACTTTAATTTTCAATAACTGGTTTCCATTTGTTTCTCTCCGCAACGGCGGCTGCAATTAAGAAAAACTGCCGCGCCAGCCGATATATACGAACGATCCGCAAACGGCCGTCGGGAAAACACGATGTAAAATTCATTCGCTTCCCGCTGTGAGAATCCAAAGAAACTCGAATTAAAAAAAAAAAAGTGAACGCGAATGTAGGTCGACCTTAAAATAAAGAGAGACCGTTCCTTTTTTCAAAACTCGGTGTAGATTAAAAAACAAAGAAACTAATATCGATCGATGAATATATTTTTAACCTCCCGTCAAAGAGTTTATCAATAGAATATCCCACGAATCCAAAAAAAAAGAAAAGCAAAAAAAAAATGACTCGCCGTCGGTGTGTTTTGCAGCTCCATCGATCACCCGGGATCGCCGTGCGCATGCGCGCGCGTCCGCGAGAAATTTGATTACTCGTTTTCGCGCGCTCCGCATGCCGTCCACCGCCTCTCGGTCTCCTCTCCAATCAGTCAGGTGGCGCGTAAAAAGCGTCTCCACGGCTTCGCGCGGCGAATCTGGTTGTTCGCGAGTTTTTTCAAACGAAGCGCATAAATTACGGCAAATTTTAAGTCCGCGCGCCTCGAGTGCCACGCGGAGATATATATATATATATTTATGCGTCTTGCGTTATTACATATCCCAGTGTCGCGCGTCTCTCCTCGACCAATCGGGGGGAAAACAAAAGGCGCAATTTCGGATCGCCGCGAAGGTCGTCCGTCGCGTCGCGCGGCGCAGTGCAGAAAATTAAAATTCAAATTGCCTTCTCCGCGCTTTTGCCCGTTAGCCGCGCCGCGGCTCTTTTATTATGTCCTTTGTCACGGTAATAACGATTGTCGCCGCCGCGCCGAGAAGCAAAATTTTCTGAGACGCGAGCCAGGACTATTATACGCGGCTGCGGACTCGCTTTAATCTCGCCCGATCCTTATCCGAGGCTCTTAACGTTAAATGCCCTGTAATCGCATTTGTAAGATTTATAAGTAAATATGCGTACAGTTATATATATATATGTACGATTCGAGATAATTTATCTCTCGCTCGCGAGTTTATTAGCTTTGGCAGAAGTTGAGAAAACTGGAGTGAAGTACAAGTTAAATAAGAAAAAAAAATAAAGGAAGTTATATTTGTACGGTAATTACTCGTTTCATCCTCGCTTTGGCAAATATTAAGCGGGTAATTACTTTCGAGCTTATTAAAGTAATGAAGATGGAGATCGTCTTATCGAAGAAAATCTCAAAAATCCCCTCATCGCGATCAAACTCCCATTTTCAAAACCGCCTTATCCCCACCTTCGATCTAAAACGTCTCGAAAGTTATAATTATTTATACTCTTCTTTTCGCCACACTTCGATCATTCCAAAATGATCCGCTGCAATCCGCCTTGTATCCTTGAACTCCGTCGGCCGTTCGAAAAAACGAGCAGCGCGACCGCCGTGAGAACTCGAAAAGAGAAAAAAGAGATCCTCCTCGCCGTGACGCATCGGAGCTCTTCGAGTCGAAAAAAAAAAAGAAAAAAGAAATAACGAAGAGCCAACTTGCGTCACGCAGTGTGTAAATTTCCTGTATTGAATCCGGGCTTACATCTGCGCTTTCTCCTTTTTCCTCTCCGCAGCTCCTCGCGGCGTTTGCGCTCGTTCAATATTTGTCGGATTTCGCGCTTAGACGCAACAACACGACGATGACTAACCGCGGCGGCGGCGGCGCGTTTCTGCGTCTGATTTATGGCCGCGGAGGAAGATGATAATTTTTCGAGAAACGCGAAAAGAGGAAGGCTTGTTATTCGGGGAGCGTTTCGTTTCTCGAGGAGAAGAGGTGGACGTCTGTCGAAAGTGGCGAGACTTGAATTCGGTGATTGATACTCAAACTGTCGAGTGTTCAAAGGGGTATCGACGGCGGAAACGCCTTCCGTTTGTTCGCCGGTAAAAGAAGCTAAAGATCGACTGGAAGATAATGCGAGAACGAGGCGTTTTTCTTGACTGGCATAGATGGATACAAAAAATTAAACGACTTTATTATTAGTCTTTCGAGTCATAATAGTATTTTTAAACTGTTATGTTGCAAGCGATGGTAGAATTTATTTTTTAACCTACACTGAAAAAAAAAAGAAAACTATATTAATTACTAATATACACAACTTACACCGACCAAACATTTCTTCTAATCTAATAAAATCAGACGCCTCTGGATAACTAACGCTAAATTTCTTGCCTACTTCTGTATTCCCTCCAGCGACGGTTACCGCCGCACTTTACATTAACTCCTACTTACTCCGTCCGAAAAGAGCCTCGGTTAATTTCGCGAATCGCGGTAAAGACCCACGATAATTCGAGGGGAACAAAGCCCCGACGAATGCGCGGAACGAGGAAAAAAAAGAAAGAGAGAGAGGAAAGAGAGACGTCCGGAGAGAAAGCAGGAGAATTAATTTCTCTCGATTAGTCCGCGAGAGAATCTTCGTCTCGTTTGGGGCTCCGTCCAGTACGTTAATTAGGATTCCCCCCCGACACATTCGATTCCGAGGACGAAGAAAAATTGACGCTTGGTAAAAGTTGATGGGGTGGGGGAATGAGACACGACGGCTTCACTATAGCTTTTGGCGGCCGGATATTTTAAAATACGAAATTCGTAAGTTATGCGCGATCGACTTCCTCCGTCGTGCGTGGCACTTTATATATATTGTACGGAAAATTTCGAGTCTGGCGTGGGAATTAAGAATTTAGATGGCGGGAGAGGATATAATGGGCGGGCATTGTAATGCCCGTTGGGGAAAGTATTTCTTATCGCGCGTCGCGCCGAGGAAACTCTGTGCATTTATTAACGAAGCGGTCAGACGTTTTTTAATATTACTTTTTGCTCGTAACCTTTTTAAAATGCTGCTTGATCTCGTCAAAGTCCCTCCGACGGTATCAGCCAGTTTCTAAACGGGAGCGCGAAACTGATTGTTCAAAAAAACGAAGCTCCCTAACAGCGAAAAAAGGGAGCAAAACCGGCGGAGAGAGGCTCGAAAAGCGTCGTTAAACGAAAAATCCGCGCAACGCGGCGACGAGAACGGCGTTAACGCGCGGCGTTATCTGATAATCGACCACGCGAGAGGGACTATATACACACCTCGGTCATTTAACCGCGGACTTTAATATCGACGCGCATTTACATTTTCGTGCATCGTATCAATTTACATTAATCCGGGCGTGTGCGTGCGCGATGTGTGCGCGCGCAGCGAGGCGAGGCGAGAGAGTCGCCCCCCCCCCCCCCCCCGG
>UCOL01005766.1:0-10880 GCA_900474335.1 Ormyrus nitidulus | reverse complement strand
ATAAATTAGTTAGGAGGAGCTAACTGCCAATGACTTGGCAGCGGTTTTTAATCTGGTGCACTTATTAAGACTGAGATTCTTTTCCAGCTAATTTCTGCTTCAACTACTTCCATGGAACTTGAAGATTTAAAAAATGTATCACATTCTTCATATTCTTCTTGTTTTCTTTTCTCTCGTTGAGTACAATTGTACTAATATAGTGAGTAAAATTTGTGTACTCGTTGATGCTATGTGCTATCATTAAAAGATACACTAATATATACATATATAATTTTATTAATTGTGTCACTCGATAAATGTACAAGCGACTCACTGAATCCAAGCGAGTTTCTTTTGTATTATTTAACACATCGATTATTTTGAATAAATGATAAAATGAAATTTAATTTGACTACAGCGATTATTTCAGTAACCCTTTCACTCCCTATTAAAAATTAGTCTTTCTTTACTAATAAATATCTTTAGTCTTTTATTTTATTTTTGCAATTTTAACTTAAAATAGGATTAAACAAATAATTAGAGATAAATTAACGACTATATAGAGAGTGAACCTTCTGGTGCACTCAATCTATTGTACAGAGGTTTTATTTTTTTAAAAACATCACTATTTAATTTTAGCTTCATAATCTTATGACTGCCTTATTTCATTTTTAACCCGATATACAAAAAAATACAAAAAATGCAAAAGCTATATAACTGTAAATTTCATGTTTTTTGGTCAAAAGCCTCTTGCATGCGTCTAACATCACTTACATTATTTGTAATTGCTCTCCTGTAATATTTTGAAAGCTGATCGATTTTACTAGCAGTAAGTGCTCCATCAGACTTTCTACCTAATTTTTCCATTTTAGCAATTTCTCTTAGACCTTTGCCCGTTCTCTTTTGCACATGATTTATACACACTTCATTCTCTATGGAAATAGATGTGTCTTAAGGACCCAATTCTGTCAGCCGTATCCAAATTCTAGAATCTTCATCAGACAGAATAGTAGTGAGCGAGACCACATATTCACAGCAGTTTAAACTTCCATACTGCCTGAAGATCCTTGAAAATTGGCACTACCTCGTCCCTTTTTATGGCTTTCATACCATAAATTAAATTCTGGGGATTCAGGATTCAACTGTGCTGCAGTAATGATACACATACGACAGTATTTAGTTAGAATTTCAAAATCTACTATCAATCCGGTCAGAATATCTATAACAAATCCAACTCCATAAAGCGTTTCATGACGTTTTTGCCAAGTTCCATCGAAAGAATTTTATATGTCAAGGATCTTTTCGTTGGCCAAGCTTGGATCTACTTCAATATACGCTTCTCTCACAGCCTTTCGAGCTTCCAATAATACTTTATTTTCTAATTGTACAGCTTCTTCTGCACGTAAATAACTCCGGTAAGTTTTTGATGAAAGTGAACGAATGTTCAAATTTGCACAAAACTTTTCTAAAGCTACAAAGCCTAAGCCAATGCCATTTGTTGATTCCACTGCTTTTCTATTTACTAAGAAAGATGATTTGTTATCATTTTCACCTATCCTAGGACTTGTGAAATTTTCACTTCGAATACCTTCACAGTTTTTGCAATAAATATTTAGTTTTCCTTATTATAACATGTAGCAGTTTTTTTATAACAAGCAAGAAAAATCAGTTCTTCTAGTAAATTAGAAAGAAAATTTATATGCACTAAAATAATTTCTTCTGTCACTAATATTCACAGAGTCAATTGTTTTTCTTCTTTTATTTTTCTTCTTATCTTGACAACTTTCAGTTTTTCTTTTATGAGCAATATTTTGCAAAAATTGCTGTCTTTTTTTGGAACAATTCTTGATTTTTGACTTACGCCATTTATTATGAATTTTATGCGTTTTTAAAACTAATGTGCAAATAATATGTAGCTATGCAAATATTTGGAGTAATAGTAAATATTATTATTTACAAAACACAGCAGAAAACTAACTTCAAGTTAGTTGTGACGTTCTAGATCGATAACTCGATTCGACCAATGAATTATTATTATTATTATAGATTTATTTTGCACTAGTCAATATACATATCACAATTAAACTATGCTTTGTCATATCACATATTCGTCACACGACGTGACGATTTCAAGTACAGATTAATTTCATTTTCGCTAATCTATAAAGTTAATATAATACAAAAGTTACAAGGTACAATACTAGACGGCTTATCATATTTTTTTTTTTTTTTTACAAGTTACATCACAGCTTACATTTGTTAGTCAACGACATCACCATCATCGCGTTGATGGATGTGTCGGTGTATTGCCGCTTTAAACTTACTTAGTGACAGAAGGTTCCTTAAATTACGAGGGAGCGAATTCCATAGACGCGCACTCTGGGCTCTGAAAGACTTCAGTCCGGTATTAGTACGCAAACTAGGAACTACGAGTTCCTTGGGTTCCCTAGAAGAGGCTCTACGCTGGTTTTTATCAAAAAGGGCAACGAGATACGGAGGCTGTCCCATGACTACTGCTTTGTAAAGCAATAACGCCGCGAAATACTCCCTTCTTGTCTCTACCGAAACCCAGCATACCTTCTCCTATATGGCAAGATGTGCTCATACCTTTTAGCACCACAAATATATCTCACACATGAGTTCTGAAATCTTTGAAGTCGGGTGTTGAGTTCACCTGATACGTCAAAGTATACAAGAGAACAGTAATCCAAGTGCGAGATGACAAGAGCGCTGACCAGCTGCTTACGCAGTGTCTCGGTGGTACAGGATCTGAAAGATCTGATTCCATAAAGAGCTCTATTAACCTTTCGGCTAATCGCATCCACTTGCGGTTTCCACGTCAATTATGAATCCATTATAACACCGAGATTAGTTACAGTGTCAACTAAGGGAACGAAAACGCCGTCCGCGACCTCAATGCCAGGCAGCTGTAGACTCTGCACTTTATTGATATTATAATCCGAACCGAAAATAATAGCTTTAGTTTTCCCAACATTGAGGCGAAGTGCATTCTCAGATGCCTAAGCCGACACCGCACGAGCAACAGCCGACATGCGGTCCACACCCTCACTCAGATTGTCCCTTGTTACCTGAGTATAGGTTTGCAGGTTATCAGCATATAGCAAATGTTCGACACTGTCTTATAATTTCCCCTCCGGGCCTTTGAAGTCAGCCAGAAAAACTCGAATATCATTAATATAAAGGCTAAACAGAAGAGGTCCCAGGACTGAGCGCCGCCAAGATTGGTAGTGAGCCAATCTGAGTTGCCATTCGAACTCGTAAGCACGCATTGGTTACGACCTGTAATATAAGACGTAATCCACAGAAGAACAGACCTAGAGAACCCCAATCTGATTAGCTTACGAAGAAGTTTAGAGGGCGAAATTGTGTCGAACGCCTTACTGAAACCAAACATTAGGAGGATGGTGAGCAGGTTCTTGTTGCTGTTGATACCAGCCCTAATGTTTTCTGACAGACTCAGCAGTGCTGTTTGCGTGCTATGATTTAGCCGGAAACCACTTTGGCGGGAATCCAGGAGTTTTTTAGACTCTTTATACTCGGATATCTGCTCGTGAACAATCTTCTCGAGAGCCTTGGAAAGAAAGCTCAACAAAGCAATCGGACGAAAGTCCGAAATGGGCATTTTTCCAGCCCTCAAGAAAGATTCCACAAGACAGAGAGGAGTTAAAAATGGACACCAAGTGATGACCCAAAACCGGAAGGGACTTAGAAATAATACTTTGGGGAATGCCATCAGTGCCGAACCACGGTGATTGACGCTCATACGCCAAAAATGCCCTGCCGCCCCTTGTAAGGAATTTGAAATTCAAACTAGTGAAACCGGTGTAGTTAAAATGTCATTCCGCGTGTAAGTACGCGCATTAAAAAATACTTAATTCTGCCAACTCACGTTTTTTGTTAAATATCTAAAACGTTAAATATTTTATCAAAATTAATTATTTAACATTTAGTTTAGAGAATTTATGTAAGTCAATTATTAATTTTTCAAAGAAAAAAAATAGCTTTAGATTTGTTTATTAGATTTTCTCATACGTTTCCATAATCTAAGCAGAATTCCTGATCGAAGGTTTATTGAGTTGCCCATCTATCTTTTTTATTTCGTGGTCCAGGATCATTTCAGAACAGTAGAGTATTATTTGGTCTGTTGGTAAGACTGATTCAAGACACTTTTTAAATACTATACTTATTTTTTTAATAATTATCATATTAAAAGTATATTGACATAAAAAAGTATTGCTTTAAAAAACCATTGAAACTCTCTGAAAATTCCCTGATTAAAGGTTTTTTTTATTTGATTTCTATTTTGCAAGAAATAGAAGAGATATCTGTGAGCTAATGTTTACTATTAATGTTATTGTTATATGTTATATTATTTAGTTTATTTATTTACTTTAACTACATTTATTATAGATTTAAATTAAAATGAGTCGCGAAAAATTAAGTGGTGCTCAATATAAAAAGCTTGCAAAGGATAGGTTATGCCGGGAAGAAAAAGTTCTTTCTAAGACTCCAAAAATAGATGGTTTCTTTTCAAAAAGTATTGAATCAGAGTTAAACAAATCTATTTCAAATAGTCGTAAGTATTATTAAACAGTCTAAAACGTGATAGAAGGAGGTTCAAGCGTGTCACTACTGAGAATTTGCAGTGCGAGCATTGTTGTTTAGAAAAAAAAGAAAAAATCGAGCATACCGAAACAAGCGAGTGTAGCAAAAAATAGCTTTCCTGTATTGTGTACATTGTACTTCTCGGAAAACGGACTTTTTTGGCCCTTCTCACATAAGGAAAGTACATCTGTGCGATATTTTGCAACAGGAAATTCTTTGATTGGTTTGTCATCTCTTCCTTTAAGAGAGCTTTATCTAACATAATATCGCGCAGACGTACACGATCGCTCCCTTTGTGGACAGTTTTTTTTACATATACCTATGGATTCTGAGAATAAAATTTAATAAATTAATAAATAATAATAAATTAAGAAAAATGATAATATGCAAAATTTTAGTTACAATAACTTTACTCGTAAATAATTAAATTTTTTTTTTGTTACTAAATCAAATTTGCATAGTGAACTCTTTGAAAGAAATATATTTTTTTATAACTAAATTTGATAAATGGGCAATATTAATATGTAAACACTGTTTAGTGAAATTAAAATTACGTTAATGAATGATTTGATAGTACAATAAAAAATTGAAGGTTGATACGAAGTTATTTTATCACGTTATAAAAATAAAAAATTACAGGAACTGTCTTAATAATTTCACTATTTCTTACTAATTTCTTACTAATTTCAGATGATCCTAATTCAGACTCTACTGCAAACACTGCCCACTTTACTGTTGATAGCACACATAGTATTTTGAAGCCTTTTGAAAAACAAGAAACTACTACATCAGAAAGTTCTTCATTTATTGCTTCAACGTCGTCTTCTTTAAGTCATAAAATTGAGAACGAAGTTTCCGTAAATTCTTCAGACAATTTAATGATTATTCCCTCGATTATTCCCAGCACATTAGATGCATCTATCCAAGTAAATCATGATCCATCACAGTGGGTTGTTAATGAAGAATTTATAAATAAAATTTGCAAGCAGGGCTTTCAACAAAACGAAAACTTTAATTTTGCATTATCAAAGCGATTTGTTTATGACCGATATCGGTATTTAAATAAATCTATTTTTTCCCGAAACCTTGTAAACGGCCAAATTCAACCACGCTCATGGTTAATTTATTCCGAAAATGCTAACGCATTATTTTGTGGGCCGTGCAAACTTTTTGGAGAATCTCAACCTTTGACCCTTGGTTATGTGGACTGGAGTAACGTTCATCAACGTGTTAAAGAACACGAAGAGTCTCATGCGCATAAACCTAACGTACTTACATTTTTACAGAGGTGCAATGCCGTTAAAAGTGTCAATAATCTTTTAGTAAAGCAAACAAAAAGTGAAATAGAATACTGGAGAAATGTTTTAAAGCGCGTTGTTTTTGTTATAAAGGCACTAGCGTCCCGAGGATTACCATTTAGAGGCTCTGATGAATGTTTTGGATCCGTTAATAACGGCAATTACATGATGCTTTTAGAAGTTATAGCTGAATTTGATCCTTTCCTTGCGTCGCATATAAAAACTTATGGCAACGCAGGAAGAGGTTCTGTGTCATACCTTTCATCAACAATTTGTAGTGAATTTATAGAATTAATGGCAGAAAGATTGCTAAAAAAAATAGTAGATGAAATTAAAGTGGCTAAATATTTTTCTATTAGCGTCGATTCTACTCCCGACTTATCACACGTAGATCAATTAACTTTTATCATTCGTTATGTTGATACAACAGGTACACCAAGAGAGCGTTTCATTAAATTTATTGTGTTCCTAATTGTGGCCACAAATCAGAAGTTTTAGCAAAAATTGTATTTGACGTATTAAAAGAAATCGATTTGGACATTAAAAATTGTAGAGGGCAATCTTTTGATAATGCCAGTAATATGTCTGGGGCATATTCCGGGCTTCAAGCACGTGTGAAGGAAGTAAATCCGCTTGTTGAGTATATTCCATGCGCAGCGCACTCACTCAATCTTGTCGGATCTTGTGCTGCTGAATCATGTTCAATGGCTGTACGTTTCTTTTGCAATGTACAACAACTATACAATTTTTTTTCAGCATCTACACACAGATGGGAACTTTTAAAAAGTAAATCAAATTGTATTGTAAAAAATCTTTCACAGACAAGATGGTCAGCGAGACATGATGCTTGTAGAAATTTGTGTGCATCTTCGAGTGACATATTATCTGTTTTATAAGAAATATCTGAAAATGCGGATGAAAAGCCGCTTACGCGTTCTGAAGCATTAGGTATTCGAAATTCTTTGCAATCATTGGAAAGTTGTTTAATTTCTCTTGTTTGGAGTGATATTTTAGAAAGATTTCACGCTGTGAGCAAAGTACTGCAAGCATCTTCAACAGAATTATCAGCAGTTGTAGAACTGTATACCTCATTAATTACATTTATTTCGAACATGCGTACCGACTCAGTATTTAATACGTATGAACGTTTAGCTATTGAAAAATGTGGAATTGAGCAATACGATTGTGATATTTCAAGAAAACGAAAACGCAAGACTCATTTCGACGAGAAAAACGAAGAAAGCGACGCTTCATTTTCTGGAAGTAGTAATATGCGTGTAAACGTATTTTACTGTGTATTAGATTGCTTGTTAGTTAATTTACAAAAAAGGTGCAAGGCTTATGAAAATTTAAACAACAGATTCAGCTTTTTAGTTCAATTGGATAAGTTAAGCATGGGAGAAATTGAACAAAAAGCTAATAATCTTATTAATTTCTACCCAAATGATTTAGAATCCACCTTAATAATTGAATGCCAACATTTTGGATCTCATTTATTGGGGATTGAAATAGAAAAACCGACTGCACTTGATTTATGTAGGTTGATTTGCAATAATAAGTTTTTAGATATTTATCCGAATGTATACATTGCATTATCTATGTTTTTATGTTTAATGGTGTCTAATTGTTCTGGCGAGAGATCATTTTCAGTATTGCGCAGAATAAAAAATTATTTAAGGACAACACAAACCAGTGACAGATTAAATGCTTTAGCATTAATGTGCATTGAATCAAAATTAAATCAAGAACTTGACTTTGACTCTCTCATTGACGAATTTGCAATTAAAAAAGCCAGAAAAGTTATATTATAAATTTACTTTTATAATAATAATATTAGTTTTTAGTACCTTCTAATAAACCGTTACTAATGAAAGTTTTGTCGTTACATAGAATTTATTGTATTTAAAATAAAAAAATGTTTAAGATCCAATTGAAGATTTTTTTTTACTTACTTATAATTTTATTATTTAAATTGAATACATCAGATTTATGGCATTTATTGGATCTCCATTCTAAATTTAAATATATACATATTTTTTAGCAATATCTATAATCTAAAATGATTCCCAATTAAATTTATGTTTAAAACAGTTTAAAAACATCTAAATACTTTATTAATATTTTTAATTATTAAAAAATAAAATGATTTTCAATTTTATTTTTCACTGATCGTGCCGCCCCTGGAAAGCTGCCGTCCCTACGCCATTGCGTTATTGGCGTAGGCGTTAATACGGCACTGAGTATGTAACTTTATACCCATGGTATTTCATGCCACCTACAGTGCATAAAGTATTGATCCATAGATCTTCCGTTGTACAAAAGTGTACTCTGCCAATAGGACATTTTTCAGAAGAAGTTCGCGAGAGTTGCCATAAAATTTGCAAATTATATAGAAAATCGGTTGCTCGCAAATCAGACAGTAAAAACAAAGGAAGATATTTTTAAAAGATTACTTCTCCATTCGGATCCACTAATATCTTCGATTACTAATTTCACAAAGAATATAAAGAAAAAGAAGATGCTTCAAGATGTTTTGAAATTACTTATCGATATAAATGACCTGGAGCGAGAAGACCATATAGTGGATGCTTCCGACTTATTTGAATCATCAGATTCAGAGTAAAAAAAATTAATTTACATTTGATTAAATAAATATTTTTCATTGCTTTAACTTTAATTAATGTACAAAAAGAAAAAAGATTGCAATAAACCTCAATTAGGCAATTAAATTAAGAATTTTTAGTTTTGTCCGCATATTTGGCTAAATTGACCACTGTGTGATGGAGCCCTGTCGGACCCTCTCGCTTTAGCGCGAATTAATTTCTCTCATAATATATTTATTTATATTTTTTAATAATCAAGCACATTCTGCTTGCTTTCACCATTCTCATGTATGACGTTGTACTCGTTTCAGATAAATGAAGTTCTTCTATCCATTTTTTATCAGTCACCTGTGGCTTCCCAAAATATCTACATTCGGACTGTTCTGATATTTTTTTCGATCTTTTACTATTCCTTTTATCTAAGTAATTACAGAAATTTATTGCAGAAGAAGCCTCTTGGTTTACTTTTACATGCCTTTCTATTATGCTAACATTTTCGTTGAAATTAATGGTTCGGCAAATTTGATATAAAACACCCTTTGCAGCTTGAACCATTTTTAGAATGTTACCGTTGCCTGTCTCGAAAGAATAACCTATAAGCGCCCAAACAGGTCCCCAATAAAATACACTCTCACACAAGTGGAGTAATTGGTGCACATTATAAGTCATCGCTTTCTTTGAATAAAAGAATTCCGTTAAACCGACGAATTCTTTTAAATTTTGTTCAGCTCACTGTAAATCTGGCATCTGGATAGAGTCACTCATTAAAATGTGCATTGATTCAATAAGCAATTTCCAATGTTGTACGTAAATAGAAAAATTTGGTATTTCTTTTAAGATGGGAAGACTATAATACAAAAGCCAGTTTTCCCATTCTCGAGCTTTCCAAAATTTTCTTTCCTTTATCGAGCGAGTTGTATAATTTCCCGATGCACCCATCATCCGGCCACCTTATCAACCTATTGTCTAGCGGAGCATCCACTTCAATTCGGAGAAGAATATCTGCAAAAGACAAAACATCCTGAGTTGGTTAGCAGCTCGACACCAGAAGACAATAGAAGACTTACCTATAAAAAGCTCTCTTGCACCAGCAACTAGCCAGTCTCTGTCGGGCATCTCAAGCTGTTTGACGTACTTGATTTTAATAAAGGATCATTTCAATACTTATCTTGTTACTTTTACTGGTTCCTCCCGAACTTGTAACATAACTCGCGCTTTTATTTTTATATATAATATCTATATCACCAATATGCGGTATTGCCAAACTTTTGCATTTTCCTTAGTTTATGAATATTGGTGTGTACACATGTGGTTGACAGTAAATGTGTGTGTACAGTCAGGTTCAAAAGTTTTTTTATTAACTGTGCCAGAAATGGCAGCAGCGAGCAAGCATGGGTGTATCATAAACTTTTAAGTTAAAACATAGCGTTACTACTACCTGAATTGGTTTAAAAAAAATATGAGATTCTGAAATTGAGGTAAGAAGTCCAGAAAAGAGGACAGATTTGAGAGGACATGATTTCCTGATCCAAAACAAATAAAAGCCGATTTTTGCAGGCCTGTGTAAGTTTAGCATGCAAAGTACAGTGATATTTCCATTTTCGTTCGTCATCTTCGATCCACCATTTTGAATCGTCGGAATCTGAGTTCAGATTCGCGATCAGCATTCCCAAAAACGTTAATACACAGATTTTCATGACAAACCGTTCTTCCGAAAAATGTGTACCGCAAAAGATTAATAGCTGTTGCAGCATATGCTCGTCAACTGAACACGTCCTCTTAAAATGATCATAACTCTCAAAGAAAAAATCGTAAATGACCATTCTAAATTGGATTTCAAAGGGGAAAAGTAGTACTAAATGATACAATTACAAAAATAAAGCTAAAAAATTTTGTAGAACTTGTTCATAATCTTGAAAGAGGATCAAAACGCCATTTTTTGGCACATAAGTTCAAATATCTCAAACTCATGACGCGATGGATCGATTCTAAACCCAAGTTCGAATTCTACGCTGAAAATTACTTCGAAAATGACTTCCAGCTTTTCAAGAACAACCACAATCATTTTTCTTGCAGAGATCTGTGTAATTTTTCTGATAACACTATTACTTTTTTGGGTATTAAGGGGTTAGATACACTTCGAATTTTTTTTCACGCAAATTGCTTTTCACGAGGCTTCCGTTGATAAAGAAGGTGACCGTTATGGTCCTGGAGTAGACGACTCAATATAAGTTGAAAAAAAAAAATTTAAATCAATATAAAACGTACTCAAAACTTTTTTTTCAAAACATTTTCTAAGTCGGTATGCTCGATATCTCGAGAACGGCTCAAACGATCGCTACCAAATTTTAACCACTTGTTTACAACATGATTC
>UCOL01005765.1:0-10882 GCA_900474335.1 Ormyrus nitidulus | reverse complement strand
GGCGTGTACAATTTGTTTTGTGTAGAATATGACCAGTCCCTTTTTGAATACAGCCCTTGTATACAACTTGTATTCAAGCTGTATAATATAGATAATTATTTTGAGGGGATAAATCCAGGTTTTGAGATATGTCTTCATCTTCTTTTAAAATTTTAACATGTGTTTATTTTCAAGACAAAAAAGCACTTTTTGTTAATTTGATCTTGAACTTATTGAAATGTCCTTTTAAAAAAATACACATAATAAAATTAAAAATCTATTAGCACTTTCAATTTCATTCAAACCACATCCTTCAAACACTTTTAACGCACACATTTTACAGTTGAAAACGAAAGAAAGAACCCAAACCCCCCCTTAAATCCAGTGCTCCTCCCCGTCCCCTTTAAGGACCGGCGGCTTGGACGGCTTTCGGAAAAAGGCAGCCTCGCAAGTAGAACAGTAGACTAGCGCAGGACGCTCCACGTGCGAATCGTCCCGGCAAAGGGTAACGAGGGCGGTAGACGCGGCTCAAAGAGAAAGAGAGGGGGAGACTGGCGCTTTTGCCGCAGCGCTCGTGAATTATCGAGATCCGGGCTCGGTCTGCGACGCGCCGATAAAACAGCCCAGCTTCCCTCTCTCTCTCTCTCTCTCTCCCTCTTTTCGTCTCTCGCTCTCTGGGGCCGCGTACCGCCAAAACAAAACCACGATAAAAGCTCCCGCGCGACGCCGTACTCACGCTTATGGGGCGAGTGTTTATTTTTCGCTAGAGGCCTGTATTTACGCGGCTCTCCTTTCGCTTCGTCAAAGGGGGGTATTTTTTTCATTTTCGCGCTTCTCTCTCTCTCTCTCTCTCTCTCTCTCTCTCTCTCTCGTTCTCCGATGAATTAGTTTTCCGTTTTAATTACTACACGTTGAAAAACATTTTTAAACGATAAAAGGTAAAACATTGAATAAATTTAAATTTATTGTATATTAAACGAATCAACCTCTTTAAACAGAGAAATTTCGCTTAAAGTCCAAATTCTATTTCCAAGCGTCGAAACAATTAAACCAATCCTTTCCCCCCCGAATCCAAGCACCTCTCGGAAGGTTCAGCGCATCTCGCACCTCCCGAAATTTCCCTCCCGAGCAAAAGGGCACTCCTTTCCCCTGAACAAAGTGCTCGCGAACAATGCGTCACGGCGGCACATTCAGCGCGTTAAATCCGCGCGTCGCCCCTAATCTTTCCCTCGGGAGCCGCGACGGGGCGCGTAAACGCAGCTTGCGATGAAAATTCGAAGGGCGAATTCGCGGGCGGTGCCGACTGAATATATATTCATCTGCGGACAGTCGGCGAAAGAGTCTCGGCGAACTACCCGAGACAGAGGCGGGCTTTTGTTAAGATTCGCTCGAGCGGCTTGATTAGGTCGGGATCACGAGTTTCCCGCGGACGAACGAGTACTCATGGATTAATATAACCAATTGCACTGCGATTGCAATTTTGAGTTTGCGGTCCACGCGAAAACTCCGCTGTTCGGAGTGTTGTTTCACTCGAGCGATTGTTTCTCGTTAGAGGGTAATTTCGTCAAAGCGATATTACTTTACGGTAATAATAGCGGCTGTTGTGTAAGTTTTGCGAGTGTCGAAAGTTTACTTTTTCAATTGCATTGATATTCGTAGCTTTGTTTTCAAAACTTTACGAATTATTTATAATTATTTCCTCAAGCTTTATTTTGGTTGAAGTTATTGTTAAGGAGTACTTGAAACTTTTTTTGATTCTGATATAAACACACTGGCCGAATACTGGCTGAAAATAAAATTGAAAAAATAAACCATACTCGCCTTATTTAAATACTTTCGTAAAAAATAATTTTAAATTTTGATTTATTTTTAAGTAATAACGTAATAAAATAATACATAATGTCCTATCATTTATCTAATAATAATATTTGTCATTTATATAATCATTTATATAATAATACATATATACATTTATATAAAAATACATATTTGTCCCTCTCAAGTAAATGAGTTTCATTAATAGAATGATGCTTTTGTATCGCAATTGAAATTGAACTACGATTACGCAAACTCAGGACCATCTGTATCACACAAGCTATCTTTAGCGCTCTTGTTATTCATATCAATAATCAATATTAAACAATATTCAAAATTTGGTAAATTGATTATTTTCTTTGCCTAGGACGTCGAACGCCTTAATCGTATCAATTGTCAATCAAACCGAAATATTTCGACTTCTGACACGATTACCAAGTCTATATTCGTATCAAATTGCAATAAATGCCTGAAACCATCAATCATTCATCATCAATCATTTCTGTTTTAAAACCTCGTCCCTCTTGTGATTACAGCGAAGCTGGACCAGTCCAAGGAGACGTGCAGCGGCGCCACCTCGCTGACGCTGGACTCGCGGGGCGCGGTCCTGCTGCTGATGTCCCTGGTGACGATCGGTCTGCGCGCCCTGTCCGGCGTGTCGCAGCTCTGGCCGCACTCAAGCGGACCCGTCTAGCTCCCGGCTGAGGTGCAGGCGACGAGCGTGCCGTCGACCCCACAGCCGCCGCACCAGCAGCCACAGCAACACTGACATATCAGCCGCCAGCAGCAGCAGCAGCAGCAGCACGAGCCCACGGAGATCTAAAAACAACTAGCAGCACGGAATACACCTCCCCCTCCACACGCGCACACACACCAATTTTCCCAGCCCCACACACAGACGCACCAGAGACAGATTGCCTTCGTTTTTTTACGTTCCCACGCGCGCGCCATTCCTCGAGCCCTGCCTCCCTCTTTTTTTTTTCTTAGTCTTTAGTTCCAAGTGAACCTCCCTGGGCTTCGAGGGGCTGAATGATATAGGACGAGCCCGAGGATGGCCGGAGCTTCGACGCCCGCGGACTTCTTTTTTCGCGGCTATAACGGTATGGACTCTGCGAGCGCTGCGCGCGATTATACGTAAACACTGCGAATCAATCAAATGTTAATCTGGATGGCGGCGGGGGTAGGAAGATTATCGAGAGTAATTTTTAGGCTGTTGGCGTGTCGGCGCACTTACCGAGTTTATACTGTGTACGTTTGTTAATTTGGACCTTAAGTTGGAGTTTGATTTTAGTTTTTTTTTTAAGCTGAACAGACTTGATTTGCCAGTTTTGATCGACTGAAGTTTAAAATTTTGATCGATCAAAACCAGAGGCAGCTCGAAACTCTGGCCATCTGAGCGAAACCTCGAGATTTTAATACTTCTGAACAAACGTTATTCAGCACTCGGAGAACGACCTTCTTCAATCCTCGATCCCCTCAAGTCTTTTTACCATTGTTCAGTTTTGCCAAGCCAACTGCTGTGTGCTTCTTGCGAAAAAATTACTCTTGGTTTTGTTTTCACTGTAGATTTTACAGAAAATTCAGTGAACAATTAAGCAGCACTGAAATCCATGCTCAGACAAAGGTTTGTAAAACCTTCCAGCGGCGCGTTTGCAAAAAAACCTTCTTCACAATTACATAATGTTTTCAGTGTTGCTGAATTATTTACGCGACTCTTTTCACTATATATAATGCTCAGTATTTTAGTATAATTTCTAAAGGAAGAAAAAAAAAACAATTATAGGGCCAAGTTAATAAAATAATTATATAAATAAAGATAATTATTATTTAGAAAGGAAAACAAAAATAATGAGATGCAACTGTCGGTAATTTGATCCGAACGTCGACAATTGACACGTTTACTTTTAGCCGAGGATAATGAGGAAATTATAACAATGCAAAGTCAATGTAAGTATTTGGGACGTGCTTTTCTATTGTAGATAACCACCTCAAGATATAGTTGCACTCCCGACGTCATACGATACATAAAAAGTTTCTTACGTTATTTTGCATGTACATATTTCATATGTAAGGTGACGCATATGGATGCTGTATGTTAAATATACATACGCGCAATACGTACCACGAACAAGACTATACAATACAGTGTTTGCATTCGAAATTTTATTACATACATTATGTAATAAACTATATCATTTTTCATCTGGCATTCGATGTGTTTTTGCGTTCGAGAAAAAGCCCGGTCGGACTGCATCTATATTTTGAGCTAGAAAGAACATTACGAACAAATTAAAAATATATATTATCGCAATTTCGTCACTTCGGCGAACGAAAGAGCAGGCTGTTATTTCGTTTCCCGTTCATTCGTAGCCCGAAAGTCTCACAGGCATGAAACCAAGTCAAGCGTACACGTTATTAGGCGATTCCTTCTTTTTTTCGTTACCACATATTGCTCGTGGCGAAGGATATTACGTATAAAGTCGTCGCGATCTTTTATTATATAAATATATATATACAAAAAAACAAAGTTACATATATATATATTTATGACTCGAGCGCTTCCGAGATTTTTTTTCCAAAAAAGCGTGTCTTCCTTGGCGGAGCAAAGGAGGAGAAACGATATTATAATATAGAAATAAACAAAGCACGTATTACACATCGACGTTTATTACTTCTTCATTCGCGACGGCCGACGAGGTATATAGCGAAGCTTTTGCTTTGGCTCCCGAAAGTTCGTGCAGCAAACGAACGTTTCCCTTCCTCGATCGGCCGGCCAGCTCGAGTGTTTCCAACTTGCTCAACGAGACGGAGAAACCTGCTGTACATCGCGGAAATAAAGCTTGTTATTATTAACGAGAACCTCGCATTTATTTCGAATCGATTCAGTTTTTTTTCTTTTTCTTTTCTATGTTCGAGCCAAGATTACGGAGAAGACACCCGAAAAGGGACGCGGCGCGGTGCAATTAAAAAACTGCGCGCGAAACACGGCTGAATCGCGGAGAGAGCCGCGAAGAGAAGAGCTGCGGCGCAGCTGAATTATAAATTGCGTTTGACGAGGCGTGCTTTCGCATTTAATTACGAGACACCTTTCACCATTTCGCCCGACACTCTCCGCGGAGCCTTCTTTCGGCGCGCTCGTCTCAGTCTCCTCGGCTGCTCGTCTTCCGTGCCGCGCTCCTTAGCGCCTCGAATTTCGAGTTTTAACGAAGGATCAAACGGCCCTTTCAATTCCGCGTCCAAATGGGGAAAGAGAAGAATCTTTTATTCCGACAGCTTTAAATAACTGCTTTATCAATGAAACAAAAAAAAAACCCCTATTACGCGGCCCATTATACGGCCCCCTATTATACGGCCGCCCGTAAAAGTCCAATCAATTAGGCCCATGCGGGATTGCGAAATAATCGGTGCGTCCCTCGCGTGACCGTCCGGCCTCCTTTTCCGCGTCCTCTTTAGCCTACTTATCCCCCTCCGCCGACGGGGATGGCCGGATTGCACGCGATAATGAAGGACTGCCTTCCACGCACGTGCTCCGCCGCACTGTCTGCCTGCCTGCCCTTTTTTTTTCTTTTTCTTACTCCTTCTTTCGTTTACGCTCGCCGTAAAGTGAAATCGTTTGCTTATCGCCGCGGCGGATATATAATACGATTCCCGGGGGAAAGTTTAAACAAATTTTTTTTTTTCGGGGGGAGAATAACGACCGGTTTAATTTGGCCGATAAGGGAAGGTTATTTGCTGTTTTTTTTCTTTTTTTTTTTTTGCTTCTCGAGCGAGGAGCCGAGGTTGGGTGCGGAGGCTTATCGGCGTTTCGTTGATTGGACTCGCTGCAAAATCATTTTTATATCTTTCTTTAACGCTTTCGTTTCGTGCTCGTAATCGGGATAGATTATTCTTCTTTTTTTTAGCGGAAAAACTTGTTTATTTATTAAGCTCGTTTGAAAAAGGGAAATAACAGAAGAAAAGAATGAAAGAAAGAAAAGAATGGATTTTCAGTTGAATTACATTATTCCTTTGAAGTAATTTTAAACTTTGGCTTTAAAATCGAAGATGAAACGAAGCTAAGCTCATCGTTGAATAACCGCTCTTGCTGCCTTAAATTCAATTACAAATGTATAAAGATATTCCAAAGATTGCTACGAAATCACGACCATAAAAGTGAACCAAAAAGAAAAAGAACCAAAAAGAAAGGTAACGACACCACAGGATGATTAAATCATTTCAAGTGACGAAAATCACGCTCCCGTTAATCAATAAATAAGCAACGAAAAGCTGCAAACTCTCGAGCCGTTGAAATATTTCCTCGATTATTCGGCTTTACTCTCGAGCTAAGTTCGCGCCTAACAATTCTCTATTCGGTTTCTCCTTTTCGTCGTTTCACTCCGAGCAAAGGTCGGGCCGAAAGCGACAGTGGAACGCTTTATGCTAATTTACAGAAGCAGGCCGGGCGATGGAATCGCGACGATAATAAAAATCTGTTCCAACGACAGTTATACACGGCGGGTCAATAAAAATGAGACTCCTCGCAATGAATTTCATAAAAGTGGCTAAAAAAAAACAAGGGCGATGAAAGCGCGAAGACGTATTAAAATACGTGGAAGCTATAAGCAAAAGGTGTTACGCGAAAGGGAACTAATTAAATTAAACAAAAGTTTACTTCCATCGGAGGATATGAGTGTGCATTAGCTTCTCAGAACATATCTTGCTAAATGGTCGAAGTGGAAATGTAATAAAATTAAAGTAAAGCAAAAAATCAACAACGTTTGCCCCGAATAATTTTTTTTTACTCTCTTAAAAATTAAATAAAAACAATAATTTTGTCGTGGAAAAAAATGGCGATTTAGCGACATACTTTCTAATTCGCGACCGTCTAATTAAAGCATATTTGCACTCAAATCGCAATAAAATTCGATTCCTAAGAGAAATTATGAGACAGCTCATTTGGCTGATCAAACGCGGACCTTAACTACTGAATTGCTCTTAAAAAGTCCATAAAATCCCGCGACTAATGATAAACGTTTAAAAAAAACGCTTAAATTAAAAGCAGCCCCCTTATAAACCTCCTTTAAAGAGTATCGATTTCCAACCTCTCGGTATAGATAACATTTTAGCGAGCGAGCGCGCGCCATGAATTAGGATTATGCTAATCACGCCGCTGCGAAAGCGCTCCCGGCAAGTTCTAAACATAACCCCCCTAATTGCAACACATGGGGCACACATGAATAATCGAGCAGTTACGTATTTGCGCAATATTCAGGTAATCTAATACTTGAGTTTCATCGAATTATAATATCTCGCTCGGATTTACGGTATATCGCTCTCGTTCGCTCGGGAAACTAATTATCTCCGTTTTCGTAAATGTCGGCGAGAGAACTTTTTTCAATCGCAATTATCGCGAAGAATATTGAAAAACCAAAATTTATTCAAAACGCGTACGTTTCGCGACAAAATTCCGCCCGCCGATTCTCCAGCGCGGAAAGCAAAGCGAACGAAAGTATGCCTCTAAATCCCCAATCCTTACAAGCGGATGCGATAAAAAAAAAAGGCCCTCGGACACATAATTCAGCCTCTCGGCGCAGTACATCGCAGAAGCGCGCGCAAACCAGGCGCGCATCGCGTTCGATCCTGGCGCCGTCGTCTCTCCGTGCAGAGGCGGATAGAGGAGGAGGCTAATTACACGCCCGATTGAATTGCAGATCCAATCGATCTCGCCCCTCCTCCTCCTCCTCCTCCTCCCCCGCGCTCCCTGCAATCAGCCGACGGAGCGAGAAAAAAAAATAAATAACAACTCGCGCCGCGAGCGGGCTAATTAATACTCTTATTCGTAATGCGACGGGTGGATAATTCAGAGCGGATTCGGACGCCTCCGTTGTCGGCTTACGTTTAATTATGCGCCGCGGGGAGACTCGACGCGCCCGACGCCGTTTGGCGGATTTTAACGGTAAGCGGGGTTTTTCTCGTTCTCGAGGGGAAAAAAGAACGCGCGAGCGTTCGAGAAAAATCGAACGAGCGACGCGTGCCGAGTCGTCGCGAGCCGCCGTTATCGTTGCGTATACACTTGCGAATGTGCAATACAATCTGGCAAATGCGATTTAAATAGCAAATTTATGGCGTTCGCGTAAATACGCAACGGACACGCAACGCGTACACACCGATGAATATTACGCGCGCTCTATAGTTATTGTCCCACGGAGAGAGAGAGAGAGAAAATTCCTTTTTAATTTTGCATTCTCAAAGAAGCGAAATATCCATTGTCACGAAAAAGGAACTACTTTGTAAAAGTAATAAAACGGAAAATAACGATAATTTTTACGAAAATGTGACCTTAGAAAAAAAAAATTGTATAATCGACTAACGGCTTTATACGACGAATAGTAAGTGAAACTTACTGCGTTTTTACTCACTTGTTACGTCCAATTTTATCGAAAATAAAACCAAGCCAATACAATCAGGTATTAACTGTTCGGTTAATACAACAACGCGGCCGAAATTTTTAATATTCCTTGTAGGCACTACACTTTTACAGTTTTTTTTAGCTGAATTTTGACGAGCAGAGTCGATCCATATTGTAGATTTTTATCGTCGATGTTTTTTTTTTTACTTTTATTTCAAACCAGACATTACCGACAAAGAGATACTAAAATACTTGCTTAGCATTATATTAAAAATGTTGTTGAAGCATAAAATTAATGTAAATAGCTTAAACAGTAATATATCAAAATATATTACAATTTAAAACTTAATGTAATACGCAATCATCTTTCAACTCATAAACGAAATCTTGCTTCTACGTACCGAGATAAGAAACGAGACGGAGACAAATAAAGAAAACTACACTATACAGCAAATATACGTCTAATCGTGTTCCAATTGCGTAAAAGTACGTTCACGAGGGAAGACAGCTCGATGAAAATTGGACACGGATAAAAAAAAAAATCCAACACGCGACCATCAGAAAAAGGAACTGCTTTCGTTGCCACGGGCAAATTTTATTTTTCCTCTTTCTATCCACTTCCCTCCTCCCGGAATTTACACGTTCCTTTAGAAAATTATATATATTATATATCGATTTTGCGGACGATGAGGAAACTTTCAAAAACTAAAGGTGGAAAGAGTGATAAAGTCGTGTGCGAAAGAGCTTCTCAACTTTCGTTTCGTGATAGGAAGTAAGTAATTACCGAGCAAACACTAAACAACAACAACAAAAAAATGATAAAAAAAAAAGAATAAAACGCTCTGTTAGCGTCAACTAATTGTCCTTCTCTCCGCGGCAGAGCCGTAAAAAAGTATATCTAAAAAATGAAGGCGCAAAAAAGGTTAAGCTAGAGATTCGATAAGGGTCGTTTTTATTGTTTCCATCTACACATTTTCCAGTGTATAAAGCGTATACATGTAAAGATTATTATAAATAATTGAAAACGGAAGGGAAAGCTGAATGACTATAAGTGGAACACAAGCGAACATTTACATTATAAGTATGTAGAGTTGTATAGTGACGTATACAATAGGGAGAAAAAGGGTTGACGATGAAAAAAGTATGAAAAAAAAAAAAAAAAAAAAAAACGAGAAATGAGGGCAGAAAACGAGAAATCAAGAACTCATGAAGTCTTCTGAGTTTGTACATAATAAACACTTTGTCATGCTGTTATACTTATTATACGATAATGAGAGGCAATGCAACCGATACATGAGAATTATATTAAGTATAAATTTAATTGATATATCGATATCGAAAGCGATTGAAGAAAAAAAAGAAAAAATCATTGCAATTGATTGCATTAATTTAGATTAAGAAATTATTAACTAATAATTATATAAATATATACATAAATCTATATTATATGTATTATATACGTTATATATATATATTATTATACATATATATATTAGACTTAAGAGGTCCTCCTGTGTGAACGAAAAAGCACACAAAGAGGTGATTAAAGGGTCACTAATAAATAAGGGTTCGTAAGGTTATGTGAAATGTCGAATCGTTGAACATTTACCTTACTGCATCAGATTTTATATAAGAATTTGTAAAAGTAGCATCACTAAAAAAAAAAAGAAAACTTCTCTCAACATGTTTCAGTATAGGATATACTTTACTTTCGATATTTAAAATTTCATTTCATTTCTTACGTAAGAAGCTATAATGTGTGTTTATTTACCTATTTACAATAAACACATAAAATATCTGCTAAAAGTATACACTTAAAAAAAAACAAAAAAAAAATACCAAGAACATGAATTTTAGAGTAAGAAGCTTTAGAGCAGCCTCGCGAGGGCTCGATTTACCCCAAGTTTTTACTCGAAAAGCCATATATGAAAGTCAAGTCCTCCGACGCGATCGGGTATCGCGTCAAAACTACATAATACAGCAGCCTAAACCCCAAAGGCAGATTCTTGCATTAAATAAATAACGTCAAGACGTTAAACGTGTCGGCGCGTCACATTTCCATAAAGAGAAGGGAGAGAATTCACGGAGGGAAAGAGGCGAAGTGTTACAGGCGACTTTTGGGCGGTGAACTTGGCAGGCCGACTTTATTGTTTAAATCCTTGGCGGCGTTCCAGAAGTCCTAAATGATCATTTCCCCCCGCGGCTCGGGAAATCCTCGTTATTGCGATTCCCCGCGACGACGCCGGAACGAGTAATAATACGAAATTGCATAATGTACAGGCGTTATACGCCTAAAGGCGCGCCGCGCGAGAGCTACTCGAATTACGGCCTCGTCAGCGGCTTTGGTCGTCCGCGCGAAATTGCCATTGTATTTATATCGCGGCTTGGAAATTTACGCTTCTTTATAACAGCGGCTTCCTTTTCCCGCCTCGCGGCGCTAAGAAAATCTAATTCAGTCTCGTATTGCCGGGCTTGCACTTTCGAGTTCATTTGGATTTTATACCGTTTTATATATATTTACGGGAATGAAAACGGATCGATTTATTTATTTGAAAAACAAGAAACGAATGAAATCCCCTCGCGACTCGACGTCGGTCTCCATTAACGACGACTACACTGAGAGAAAAAAAGAAGTAAAAATTACTATTTTGTATCGTTATTTCAGATATGAGAACAAAAATAAGGATATTTACTATTATG
>UCOL01005764.1:0-10881 GCA_900474335.1 Ormyrus nitidulus | reverse complement strand
CTCAAAATATTCAACCGAATTATTGGTGCACAATCCCATTGTGCAAAAAAATTGCGTGCATAAACGGACCTTTGCCAGACAAGGCTGTTAGAAGGTGATAGGGCACGTAAGTAACGTAACTCCGTATGAAAATGCTTTCCGAATTCTTTGGTAGTGATGTTTGTCTTTGCGATGAAAGTTTTATTTATTTTATATTGTCTTATCTGTTCAGATATTAGTAAAGGACACACATGTTCGCATAATATAATATAATGATAATATAATAATGATATAATATAATGTATACAATAAATAAGTAAAATTTGCACTTTTCGACTTTTGTAGACCGCAACCAACACCAGAAGAAGCACAAAGCTGGATGGGATATTTAACAAAAGCAGTTTCAGCCTCGGCTAATTATTTACCATCACAGGTAACAGATGTTTTTAACCAAGGACGCGCTTTTGCTAGCGTTCATTTACCTTTCCAAGGACTAAAAAATGTTTGTGCCATCACAACGTAAGTTATCACACTAATAATTTCTGAGCGTACTTTATATTAAACAAACTAAAATTTTTTAAATATTTTAATATAGTTTCTTTAATAATAATTTATTAATTTATTGTTTTTTATAGAATTCAAAAAGTTTTGAGGTTGCTTGTTGCTACTGCAGATGGTTATCTTTATGTCTATAATTTAGATACTCAAGAGGGTGGCGATTGCACACTTTTGAAACAACATAGGTGTGTATTTTTTATAGAAAAGCCATTCGATAGACCTCAAGCCGACTTTCATAAAATGTCAGTTTTCGATAGTCAGTCGAGAGAATTTAAAAGACAATTTGAAAGAAAATATCCGAGAAATAAAATGTGATCTTTTGCAATATTAAAAAAAAAAAAAAAACGCGGAAATTTAAAAAAATGATTCTTGCAAATAGTCAAATAATTTATATTTTTGATTATCTCTTTCGATAATTGAAAGCAGGAAGGTATCATTTACGTTACTTATTCAGGTTAGACGGTAAGCAGGATGAGGTGGATTGTGCTAGCTCTGCTGCTGGAGCCTGTTCTGGAGAAGCTTCTGCTCCAACAACAGCACAAGCAGTTCAAAATACAGGTATTCATTTTAAGAATGCCGTTATGTAGTAATGATAATAGTACATGTTTTTATTTTAATTTTTAAAAATGGCAGGCGAAAATGCTTCAATTATGTAAAAAATTCTTATACTTTTACTATACTTTCTAATGAATAGTATTAAAATCAATTTATAGTAAAGAATTTGACATATTCCAAGCACAGGTAGAGTAGGCGATGACTTTAGCCTCCTCTACTCGCGGCATGCCAAACACCCACACACACATACACATTTTTATTTACAAATTTTTTTTTAATTTTTGTACTTTACTTGTTAGGTAGTTTTACTAGCGATTAAATGTTGTATTGATGCATGTTTGTTTGCATTTTTCATAAAACGTATTCTTAAAAATAAATTTTAATAAATAGATACTGCAACATCAAACAGATTTGTGGATCCGACTGCATTTAGGTTAAAAACTAAACAATAAATTTTTATGTTTAATAAAATAAATAGTTAAGTATCGTAAGCATGAATCATGATTGTATTTAAAAATAAACGACGATTAGAGAAATTTTTTCTGTGATTAGGAAAAAAATAAAAATAAAAATAAAAAAAACTATGTTAAAAATGACTGATAAGTAACACCATATTATTAAATTTTAAACTTAAATTACAAATACTATTTAGGAAAACGTAGAAATATTAGTAGAAATACCAGTAGATTTTATCGTATCGTTAGAAAAAAGGATGCGCCAGATTTAACTTAAAAGATTATTCAACCCCAAAATCAAGCCTGTCCTTTTCTTCTATTAACCTGATGATATAAAATTGAACGCTTGCAAATCTTTATAATTTTGTTATTATGAAATTTGCATATTTTTTATTTTCAATGTTATCTTTTACTATGCTGTCCTCGCGTACGTGTGTGCGTGTGTGTGTATTTGTGCCGGAATAACGAACGCATTAGAAGCCTCTCATTGCTTGTTTCCTTTTTGCTTTTGATCTACCCTTGATCGAAAAAGATGCACGTACAAAACACTGTTCGCTAACTTTTTCAATGTCTTGCGATTTCTGTCATATGCACTAACAATTTTTATACCGACAATGAAAATCAGTTTGAAATAAAATATTTTTCAATTTATAATTCTACAATAGAATCTCACACTTCTCAATACCACAATGCTTGCTAAAAAAAATTCACATGTAATTCTTAAATTACAATTAGCGTTTATCTTTATACAGAAGCTAAAAGCTGCAATGAAATAGAATTTATGTCTTTTATTTCATTTATTAATAAAAAAAAATGCCTAAAATTTTTGTTACTATTTAAGCCAACTCGTAAACTGTTTTAAAGATTGAAATTGAAAAATTCTCTAAAAACGAAACCATAGAATGAAGAATGAATAGTGAGCTTTCTTGTACACCTTGTCCGCTCAATCGCAAGACATTGAAACTTCTAGGACAAGTGTGTAAAGAAGATTTTAAGATGAGCGTCTTTAAAAATAAAGGCAAAAAATAGGAAGAAGAGAAATGAAATGAGAATAAACGGGCGAATTTCTTGTACTAGCCTCACTTTCTCTTTTCTTTTGGGGGGATTTTTAAACGAACCCCCGCAATTGCCCTCACTTGATGTATTTTTTCTTTTTATTACCCGGCGAAGCCTGCATAAATAGCTACGCGGGTGCGTTGCGCGGCCGCTAGCTAGACACCATGTCAGGTACTGGTATGTCCTCTATTCTCTGACCCATTCTAAGAATCATTTTTTTTTAAACCTTTTTTTTTATTTTTACATTCATTTCCGCACACACTTATGCTTCCGTATTGCAATTGCACTTGTAGATTCTCTAGACAATCGAGCTCGTATGGTCTACCTACTGTTTAGTAGTTAAAGTAGACGTTTAATACTTTACTTCCTATTATTTGTTGCTTGAAATATACAGATATAAAAGCTTCTTAACGTAGAATTGCACTTTAAAAAATAATAATGCTTGTCAAACGAATTGTGGTTTAATGATAATGTTCGAAATTTGTTAAAACAAACTCAAATTTCGAAAAATCTCTTTCAGCTATTCATGCATTTTTCGTCAATGAAAGATTAACAATATAACAGGAAATAACGGCTTTTTATAATATTAATGCCCATTGCATGCATTAAGAAAAAAAAGCTAAATGTTGCATGTGCTTTTATTATAAATATTTTTACGATTTTGGTCGTCAAAGAACGATTACTCACGTCTTTTGCAAGTGATAATCGCTTTTGTGACGATCAAATTCTTTAATTTTCTTTTGTATCTAACGAAAACAAAATTAACACTCGTCATGAGGACACGATTTTTTAATTATGATTTAATGCAATAAACTATTGAAGGTATTTGAATTTAAAGATTTTAAATGTCACTAATTATTTTATAATCGTTGCAGTATTATTAAAGCAATTGGTAAATTTCCAGGAAAATCTCTCAAATAAAACTAGTATTTACATTATTTTTCAAACTACATATTTAAATCATTAAAATTATTGATATATTTATAAAAATTCTCATTATTTAAGAAGCACACACTAACCATCATCATTGAAATAAAACAAAATTTACACATCTGTTCATGAATAAAATAATAGAAAAAAAAACACCGGCATTACCAGAGAGAAAAAAGCTGGATTTTTTCTTTCTGGATTAATGAAATGAAAAGAGTAGCCATGCTAATGAATTTGATTTATGATTTGTAGAGTCAGAGAAATATCACGAGATCATAGCGGCGACGGAGAGTCCCCCAAAGGGAACCTTCCGGCTGGATGACGACACGGAGTTTCCGCCGGTGACGCAGCGAACTGAATGAATCGAAGGGGCCCATCAGGCCCACCAGTCAACATATCACTGAACGCCGGAGGAAGCCGAAAAATGAACACGGCTTATATCTGTCTTTAAAAACGCCAGCAACGTTAACGATTTAATAAAACGCGTACGAGGCGATACATCCTTCAAGGGTTCTTTACCCTTACTCATCATTCTCAGGCTGGCGAATTTCACACTCTTTAGTTTGTTCTTTCCTTTATCTATTCTAACAGAAAAAAATCGACAAAATGTTAAAAATGAAGAAAAAAACAAGGAGAAATAGCATTTTCAGTTTTACTGTATTGATAATAACATGTAACGACCGTATTCCGATATTTGCAAAGTTTGACAGATAAAACGCTCATCAAATTGTCTATGTAAATTAATTCTTTTTTAACATTATCAATGTACATAGCGCCATTAGTATGTTATATTGTAATCACATAACTTTTTATAAAAAAAATTTTTTTGTACCTGAAGTTAAACACTGTCATCTGCCTAAATGCTTTCTTAAACATGTACTTTGTTATGAGCTGCTTTTTTAATGTTTAGACAACAATTGTTTTCCATTTAAATGCAATTGCAACAATACATCCGATTTCTTTTGTGAATAATATTGTAATTGCAATCTTTTTAATTTCAGTTGATTATATTTGCAAATTATTTTGCGCCAGAGTTTTTAAAATATAATTTACAAGTTTTGAAAATAGCGTATTAGCTTAATGTGTATATACACCGATTTATTCTTATTTTTAAATATTCTTTATTTTTTGTATATGGAGAACTATTTGAATCATACATCCTTCATCAATTAGGCATTTGCATCATTTACCAAAAAAATGAATTTTCTTGTCCCAATTTATTTGAAAAATATTGTAAAGTAATGATCAACTTTCAAAAAATTTCCTTAAAAAATAATTTTTCTGTATTGAACTTCTCCATTGAATTTCTTTGATCTCTAGGCGACCGGCCAGGCCCCGTAAGAGGTCACTTGATGATTGTCACTTACCACTTGACCTATCAGGAAATTTACAGTGAAAAAAATCTACAAAGTGTAACTTCCAAAATTGAAAAATCTCGGCCGCCTAAAGGTTAAAGGAAACCCTGACTAGAAGCAAGTAAATGCATTTGTATTTAAGAATTTTGTATATAAATATTATGGCACACAATTTTATTTTATATGACTTCTAGTAAAATTAATAAAAATAAGTCTAGATACTTTTTTTTTAAAATGTACATAACTTCATAGGATCAATGAATTTCAAAGTAAAACTTAATTTTTCAGGCAGAAGTGATAAATTGACTAAATTTTTTACAAAGAAGTAACGAATGTTTTAAATAAATAAAAGTATACTGAAAACTTTTCAGTTAAAATAAATTACAATTTGTTTTTAAAATAAATAATGCGTATTTTTGAATTTATATAATGTTGTTCCAAAAATCCGTTTCATATTCATCGTATCATATTGTACTCCATTTTTCTATAAATCACGTAATCGAATGATTGAATTACGAGCGAAAGTTTAAATTTAGACATATTTGACGAAAATGTCAGGTGTCTTGGGATCTAAAATATGTCATCCGCTAGTTTTATACTGAATCTTGTTTGGTAAATAGTTTTACTTTTATATTAAACAAAGAGCGCAAAATAGTAAAATATGCAGATGAAATAAGCGAGATAATTTCGCTAGTGACAATTGTAAATACTCCTTAAGATTTATCCATCGTCGTTACTATCTGTGTCAGATTTCTTAATAATACATGTGATAATCAAAACGATATTTGTATTTTATTTGTTTCCTTTCAAATTTAAATATTAACCTTTTGGATATGGAAATAATGTTGGATATAAACACTTTTAAGTCTATTCGCGACTTTATTATTTTTATTCAATTATTCTTTTCTTCAATCAAAATTCAAAAATTGAATGATGGATTTTGATGGAAGTGCACTGATAACAAGTATAAAGATGCAGTAAAACTGTAGCAATCAGCAAAAGGGTCTATCTTTGACCAGTCCATGTATTTTTCTTTATTAATCTTAACTTACAACAGATAATAATTAGATTTATATGTCGCACAAATACAAATTTAAATGACGTACTTCAGATGAATATAAAATGTAAAATATATGAAACCTACACATTTTCATAGAAAATTGCGCGCGCTATTTAAAAATTAATAATTACTTACTTTCAAGAGTTAAATGTGCCTATTTTTTAAAGCAGTTTATGCTTTTTAATATTCATTGCGATGTAATTATTTATCACTTCAGGCTTTACGTGTACCACTTCGCACACATTTTGTTGTGCAATACAAAATAATAACCATATAAAGTTTTTTCTTAATATTATTGTAAGTTTAAAATTAATTATTCATTTCATTCATTTTACTAAACTACACTACAATCTACGTCTACAATTAAGCTAGATATTTTTTTAAAATTATTACTGAGCACCAATTTAAGAAAAAATAAAAAAAACAGTTCGTGTGGAAAAATGCTTCTTTTTATATGCTTTCATCAAAAATTCAAAAAGCAAAATCTTAATTTATTAACAGTCTTACCACTATACAATACACACAACATGTACTTCATATAAAACCATGAATTCATTAATTTATTCAGATTTATAAGAACCATTGAAAATTATGGTTTCAGTGTAAAATGTACACGGTAATAGACAGGCCCTTTTGTCGCATGCTTACTGCAAACGAAATTACAAATTGAGTGGGAAAAATAAGCTTAACTGTAGAGATCATCATCGCCATCATCTTGGAAAGGTTGGTCCCCTTGTGTCGTATCTTGGGCACCACCTGGTCCACTTTGAGGAAATCTAAAAATACAAATACTATTATAGAATCACATTCGCTTATATAAAGAAAATTCTTTGCATTTATGCGTACCTGAAGTTTGTACCGAACCCTCGCGATTGCTGAAGAGTCTGAGCAAACATTTCATATTTGCGGATGTCGTTGTCTGATACCGATCTTCGAGCAAACCTCATTGCTTCTTCGAAGTGAGCTCGTGTGATCTCAGGAACAGGATCTTCTTCGTCCGTCTAAAAATAATTTTGAAAATTTATTTTAATGATTTGAAATAAAATATTTTTCTACTTTATTGGTAATAATAGGCTTTTCACTTTAAAGCTTACATCCATAGATGAGGCAGGGTTCCCGGCTTTTTCTTTTTCTCTACGAATTTCCGTTTCGATACATTGCCTTATAGCTAATTTGCAAGCACGCTGGCAAATTTCTGTGATGTCAGCTCCGGAAAATCCGTGAGTTACTTTAGCTATGTATGTTAAATCAACGTCCTGCGATAAAAATAAAAAATAATTTTTAAAAAATTTATGCTTTAAAAAAAGAAATAGTCTTACAAGTTTACCTGTGCAACAGGCGATCTACGCAGATTAGCTTTGAAGATTGATTCTCTAGATTTCTCGTCAGGCAATGGAATATAAATAAGCTGGTCTAATCTTCCAGGTCTCAAAATGGCTGGGTCGATAATATCAGGCCGATTCGTTGCTCCAATGATAAACACATTCTTCTTAGCGCCCATACCATCCATTTCAGTCAGAATTTGGTTAATAACTCGATCAGCTGCGCCGCCAGCATCACCAACGGATCCACCACGAGATTTCGCTATAGAGTCTAATTCATCGAAGAAAAGTACGCAAGGAGCAGCTGATCTTGCTTTATCAAACACGTCTCTCACATTAGCTTCTGATTCACCAAACCACATCGTTAATAATTCTGGGCCTTTCACAGATATAAAGTTCGCCTGGCATTCATTGGCAATAGCTTTCGCAAGTAATGTTTTACCGCAACCTGGCGGTCCGTAAAAGAGAACGCCACGTGAAGGTTGCATACCGAATTTCAAAAACTTTTCTGGATGCTCAACTGGATACTAAAATTTTACATTTTAATTTAATTACATACATACCGCATTATACTTGATATAAAATGTCTCTCTTACCTGAACCAATTCTTGAAGTTCCAATTTGACATTCTGCAGACCTCCAATGTCTTCCCAAGTAACGGTAGGAACTTCGACAATAGTTTCACGAAGTGCACTAGGACTGCTTTTAGTCATTGCATACTGTAACGAATATTAATATTAAATTTATTCAAATATTAATGCTAAATTTCCTAGTATTTAATTCAAACGTATTCAAATAAAATATAAACATTTCATTCAGTTACCTTAAAGTTATCCATTGTAACAGCAAGAGAAGAAAGTACTTCGGCATCAATTTGATCATCTTCAAGATCTATCAAATCCATTTTCTCTCTAATTTGTTGTAAAGCTGCTTCAGAACACAATGATGCTAAATCGGCACCAACATGACCATGAGTCTCAGCAGCAATCTAAAAGTAAAAAAATATTAATTGATGTTTAAATATTATAATGAAAAAAACTTTGAAAAAAATTATTTTACTTTTTAACCTCTTCTAATTCCACATCTTCCGCAAGTTTCATATTCTTTGTATGAATGCGTAGAATTTCTAAACGGCCAGTCGCATCTGGAATTCCAATATCAATTTCTCTATCGAATCGGCCAAAACGTCTAAGAGCTCCATCAATACTATTAGGACGATTTGTTGCAGCCATTACAATAACATGGGAACTTTGCTTCATACCATCCATAAGAGTTAAAAGTTGTGACACAATACGTCTTTCAACTTCACCGTGCGTCTGTATAATTAGATTAGTTAATTATTAAACAATTAATGTCATTTAATAATATTTAATCTCAATTAGCAAATGTAATATTTACCTTTTCTCTTTTTGGAGCAATAGCATCCAATTCATCGATGAAAATAATAGCAGGAGAGTTTTTCTCTGCTTCTTCGAACGCTTTACGTAGATTGCTTTCTGACTCTCCAGCAAGTTTACTCATGATTTCTGGTCCATTAATTAAGAAAAAGAATGCTCCAGTTTCATTAGCAACAGCACGTGCAATCAGTGTTTTTCCAGTTCCTGGAGGACCATACAAAAGAATTCCACGGGGAGGTTTCACACCAATTGCTTTAAATAAAGACGGATGTCGTAGAGGCAGTTCAACCATTTCTTTAATTTGAGCTAATTGTTTACGAACTCCACCAATATCATCATATCCAACAGCATTTAATGCTTCTTCTTCCTCCTAAAATATTTATTTACATATATTTTATTTATTCATTTATTTGAAATAATTTTTATATTAAATTACCTCTCGCTTAACAGGATCTCCTTCACAATGGATTACAGTTTCAGGAGCAACGATACAGTAAGGTCCTGGATCAGTCTCAACAACTTTAAACTCTACAGCCCTCATTCCTCCACGGACAACAAAAGTATCATCTTTATGAATTGGGCGGTAGGCTTCCAAAAAGTATGGTTTCAAATATACTTCAAAAAGATTGCTATTTAAAAGTAAAAGTTTTTTTATTAAAATTCACAATATTCGTTTAAGAATACTTGTAAATGTATATTTACCCAGTAAGACCTTCAACAGTGTCATCAATTGGCAGTACATGAATGCGTTTTCCATATTTAATATCTGGAGAAGATTGAATCGATACAACATCACTTAGACGAACCCTCAAATTATTTCTGACTACACGATTCATTAAAATCTTTTCATCTGGACAGCTAGGATCCGATAAACAAATGCATACTGTTTCCTTGCGGCGCTTTCCTTTAAGAAGGACTGTGTCACCACGGAAGAGCTGCAGCTCATCCATCTTTGCTTGGGAAAGAGCGACAACTGAGTTGTCATCATTTGAAGCTTCATCTACAAGAAGTCTATTAGGCTTGTCCTTTTTTCGCAAAATGGCAGTAGCCAAATGTTCTCCACTGTAAGGAAAAATGATTATTAAATATTTATCTTGTGTGTTGATGATATAAATTTAATCTATCAAAATCAGTATCTTTTATAGGCTGATGAAATTATTACAAAATCTCAAAAATCTTTAATAATTATTAATTTTAAAAAATTCAATAATAAAAATCATTAAAATTAATATGTACTAAATGGAAATGCTTTTTTTTCGAATCACAGTACTAAAAACTTTATATCTTCAGTTATAGAAATTAAAGAAAACTAAATTTTTAACGGAAATTTTCGGAAAAAATAGTCAAAAATCATTTAATATTGCGCGAGAAAAAGAATATTACAGATAATCATGTAACAACGAGAAAAGTTTTGCCTGTCTTTGCAAAACTGTTCGGCTAAAGTAACGAAAAAGTCTTTGTCACGTTACCGTTGCTCGGCCATGATCAATTTGCGAAACGCTGACGGGATGTTTAAACGTAAAACAAACGCCGGAAAGGCTTTTCAACAGCGCCCTACGAAATCTATTTATTATTTGAAAATACGACGAAGACGATTAAAAATCGTTTAAAGCAAAGGCAAATATAAAGCCACCAAAACAAGCGTCAGCTCGACGACATGATGACAAGGTAAAATTGATGATGGAGAAGTAGTACGGGTTGAGAAAAACGTAAAAATACAGCGGAAGTTTAATAAATTTGTTATACTAGATACCTAATAGTTTATAAAAGAATTAGCTTACCTCTTTGGATCACTCATTGTTTTTGCTTTTTCACGGTTCCTACAAGTAAGCGATTCACACACAAAATGCTACGTCCGTTCACGAAGATCCCACGAATCGCTGATGCCGAAAGCTTAGCACGCAATGCCGCCGCGTCGCTGCAACTCTGAGTCTTATGCACACTAGCACGCCACGCCACTAGTGCGACAAATCATATCAAGGCATGTTTTCAAGTTAGGCGACTTATTTTTCAACCAATCACAGACGACGGCTTACTGAAGTTAACAAAAGAGATCGGGCGTTAGCAACAGTAAAAAAACTCGTTTTTAGAACCTTTATACTACTGCAACAATGCTAATAACAGGGTTGTTGGACAAAATACTCGATGACATCGAGTAACTAAGAAGTATATCTATATATTGAATTATGTATAGGTATACTTTCTGTTTATCTA
>UCOL01005763.1:0-10884 GCA_900474335.1 Ormyrus nitidulus | reverse complement strand
TTTTTTTTTTTTTTTTTTTTTGTCGCGAACGCGAATCGGCACCGGGAAACGCGCACGTATATCCGTCGGGCCACTCTTTTTTTCGTGTATACACGCCGTGGAAGAGGAGACTTTTACTGGCCTCGGATGTTTTTTCGGGCGCAACGAGAAAATTCCAAGTATCAACGCTTTGGCTCGACAGCGGCGAATTTTATTGATTTTTCCTTTTTTCGGCCGTTCTCGTTGATTTTATTAGGAAGGCGCTCTTTTCGAGCGCGGGAGGTAAAGGTTTATCTGAAAATCTAGGTTTTTTTCGACGTGGTTATTGTTTTTACACTGCGAGATTCTAAATTATTTTGCTCAATGGGTGCAGATTTAATTCAAATCAGTAGCATTAATGGATTACGGCGAGGATTCAATCAGAGCGAATTAATGGTTTAAAAGTCCACCTCGAGCAAAACTAATCCATTATTGTATTATCAATAATTGCCTTTATTAATCATTCCGATTTCTCTCCTCTAAACGAATCGATTAAACCCAGACTCAATCCTAAATGGCACACTTACCAGCAGCTTCTCGACCAAGTCGTCCCTGAAAACTGCCCATTAAAAATTTTCCACCATTACACGCCAATAATAAAAATCGCCTCTCGATAAAAAAAAAAGTCGATAACAAGCGACAATGAAAAAGAGCGAAAAAACGATCGACTTCGCACAAACAGCCTTTTCCCTAAACCGGCCCCTTTATCTATCGAGTTTCTCCCCCCGGAGAAGGGAAGCGGCAGCTTTTCAGCGGCGGGGCCGTCATCAGGAGAGATGCGACACGGGATAGAGAGAGAGAGAGAAAGTACAAGGAAGCCTCGGGTATTGAGAGGAAACTCGGCAAGCCTTGCTAATGGACTCCTAATTGGCGCGCGCCGAGGCTTTTTAGCTCGAGCGCAGCCCGATGCTTATTGTCCGCAAGCGCGAGCTAAACATCGATGCGACGCCTTCCTCTCCCGCCGCCGCGTCGTTTCTCTCTGCACTGCTCTCTCGCAGCTTTTTTTCTCTCTCTCGCCCCGCTCCGCGAGAGTGTGTAGCACGTTCGAGCGCGCTCGACGAGAGCGGGAAGGAAAATAATTATCGGCGAGATCGTCGCTGCTGCGCGCGTCACACTGTTTCCGCAGGGCTTTCGCGTTTTTTTGAAGACGGCGCTGGGGAAGGTTTTTCCTTCGGTGTCGGTGGAATTGTTTGGAAGAATTTTGTACTGCGGGTGGATTACAGTTTCTTAATGTAGAACTAAAATTTTTAGTAAAGCAGTGGAATTATTTTATGAATAAAAAAGATTAAAAAAGAAATGTAATATTAAATTGTTGCGAGGCAAACATTCTTTAATAAAAACTGATTCACGGCGCACGACAAAACAAATATCACAAGTTTTAAGAAGAATAATTTTAACGTTGCCGTCCAAATAGCGAATCTTAAATTTCACTCTAACAGAACCGCTTACCACGAAGTCAAGAGGCAACCCCTCCGCTTTAGAGAACACATCCCTTTCTATCCGTCCCTTTATTTTTCAAGATCCACCTGTCACCGCCACCTTTTCGGCGTCCCAGACGCGCCGCCTCCTCGAGCCCCGCGCGCGACTCCCTTTTCTCCGGCGCGGATGAAATCGATAACCCTCTCGGCGCTTTTGGCTTTACGAGGCGTTTACGAGGCTGAAAGTAGTGCCGCCCCGCTCGCCGACGATCTATACCGAGAGAGCCAATTTCTCGCGGGCTTTCGTTTTTTGGCTCGCGCGAAATCGTCGTCGATTAATAAATCGTCGATTTTCATCGAGGCGCGCGCGCACTGCTCAATCGAGCGCACTCGCGGTCGAGTGGTGGCTCGTCCGCGCCTCAACCGAGAAGTGTATAGGCGAGGGACTGTTCTTCAGCGGTTGCTGCTTGGCAGTTGTCCATGCCTGGCGAACCGATGAGAATTTATTAGCGATCGCGCGGAAATTGTTTCGAGCCCGTCTGATTCCGGTATCGAGGATTTGTATACATAAGGTTCAGATGAGTATCTCGTTATCGTCTACTTAGCTTTGAAAATAAGCTAAACTGATTTAACTTCCCGCGAAGAAAATCTTGCCATCCGATGAAGCTTCTTTTTGTTTCTTAAACGCTGTTTTAAACATTAAAATCGTTTTTCGCAATCATCTCCTAATCAGCCCTTTTCTCTTTCTAAAAAGCGCACCGCTGCGAGATCCACAAAGGCCAGAAAGACGAAAGAACAATACGGCCAATGCGTTAAAATGCTTTGGCCCATTGTGCCCGGGAAACAAAGCGCGAGCATAAACAAACGCGACGACTAGCTCCCAAAAACTCGGCGCGTCGCGTGCCGCTAATGGAGCGAGCGAACGGCGCGGGCAATTGTTCCTCTCTCCGACCGCGTCAGTTTAATTAGCAAATAAAGCGCGACACCTCAAAGTAAACAGGCAAACGCCGCCGGTTTCTTCCGTGACGGCTGACTGCGCCGAGCGGATTCGATGTATTCGACCCCGAGCCTTTCTGTGACGAGCGATTGTTGCGCGAGGAGCGAGTTTGCTTTTGCTGCTTGCTTCGTGAACTTTCTACGGGGAAATGTACGCTCTTCGGATTGTGATCGAAGTTTGATTCATAAAGCGAATGAAAAAAATTAGTTGAATGAAAGAGAATTTAAGAGATTTAAGCAGAACTACGATAATTCATTTTCCAAAAACCAACCGTAAATCAATCAACCGTATGTCAATCCAAAATGTACGATATAGAAATTGCTTTAAACCTTAATTTCATGCTATTGATCGAACGTAGTAACAAATATGAGAACTTAATAAAATTTTCATGACAGGGCTTATACGGAAAATTCAACCAATGTAATTTTCACTGATGCGTCTAAATTATTATTTATTGATGCGTCAGCGTTCATTGAAGAAAAATTTTTGATTTAAAATAAAATAGTACCTATAGAACACAACAACGTCTAAATGTATCGTCACGTTATTTTTAAATTTTATACAATTTAAAAAAAAAACGCATCTCTTTGTGCTTTATTGCTTTATTGATTAAATTATTTGTGGGAAAATAATATTAACAGAAGAAAATTAGAATTAGAAAATTAGATTATTAGAAAAATCTAAAAAAAATAAATAAAGCTTAAATAGTTTTTGAAAACATATAAAGACATATATAAGATCAATATTTGTTGGCGTTCTTATCTCCAACAGTAGATTGAAAATGTATAAATCAATAACCGTATAGAAGCCTTACAATCTACCAACGCGACTTTCCTCACTTAAATCCCCGAAAAAGGCACCCACCCACCCGCTCCATCAATTACTCTTAAACAAAAAGTCCAGCTGGGCCCAGTAAGTTCGCACCGATCGCGAAAACAAAGCGCGCAGCGAAGCGGCAACTATCGTCGTTCAGGCAAACAGCCTCCGTTCTAACCACTTTACTCCGCCTGATAAAAGGCAGTGGGTGGACGACGTCGGCGCCTCATGAGTGGCTCGCCGCCATATTTAGCCGTGTGTGAAGTCGAGATAGCTCGCGAGCGGATAATCCGTTCGTCGCTTGAAAAAGTTTAGTTCGTACAGCGGCGGCGAGGGCTTCGAACTCGGCAGCCCGACGGGGACGCTTTATTGGCGGCGCTTCGCGATAATCGAGTGCGGGGATCGGTATTTGGTTTGTGGTTGTTGCGCGGCTGTTTGATTGAATGTTTAACGATCAAGGTTAATTCATTATTTTACTGTGATGTCCTGGGATTTTTTATTGAGGGAAGAATTAGACAGAAGGCCTAAAATTGATTAAAAATAATTTTTATACTCTCAGTAACACATATATTTACAAAAAGTATGAAATAGTACATTGTGCAACAAGGGGAGAAAATGAGCTATTTCTGGCGAGAGTGAGGTATGCAGCACGAGTCGGAGACGAGGGCGCCGAAGGCGCAAAGTGAATTATCACTTTATTTTTGTTAAAATTTAAGCTTACTGTACTGAAAGGTATAAAAGTAATAGAATTCCAGTTGACCCCTCTGTTAATATATATAGTATAGTAATTGTTCTATTAAAAAATGTCAATATTTACTCAAAAATTTTTCTCCGTGTGTATTAACGAGAAAAATTTTAAATTTGGAGGGAAATTTTGTAAGTCAATACGGCCTTCGCACTATTTAAAAAAAATATTTTAAAAAGCAAGTTTCAGTAAACAGAATAAAAGTTTAGTGTTACTCACGAAATGTAAAAGTCGGAATCAAAAATAATAATGAAAAGTATAACGTTCATATTAACTATTGGATTGGCGTTGCTTTTTAATCCAACTAATGCTAATTGGATAAATATCTTAAAGAAAGAAATAACCCAAAAGTTGAAATTATACCAAGTATTGTTTTTTAAATATGATATTACCAAATTAGAATATGCAAATAAAGAAAATTAAATCATCAGAAAAGTAATTCAAGAAATTCCTAGCCTAATTTTCGATTATAATCGAACTTATTTAAACAACAATCGATTGATATCTTGGCCAGTATTTAAAAATTCTAATTCTCTAAACATTATTTTCGATACAGAAAGCTTTAGTGGTTGTTATAAATTAATTAACACATTATCAACACGATCCGATAGCCATCTACGTCCATGCTTGATAATTTATTCGAATAAAAGTGGTTACTCATTAGCTAATATAACAAAAATTCTTAAGTATGCTTGGTCTAAAAAATTACTTAATTTTTATATACTTATCCTTGAAGACGATACACTGAGTGACGAAGCGATGATTTTTAATTTCAATCCGTTTTTTGATCGCATTAATCAGGAAATGTTGACTACCGAAACACTAATTTTTCCAGATAAATTAAGAAACGCTAATCAGTATCCATTAAAACTAGCATTTACTGATTTAGCACCAGATGTCATAGCGCAAAAACATCGAAATGGATCGATTACAATTGGTGGAGATGATTATCCATTGCTTGAATTCATAATCAAACATTTAAACTTTAATGTGTCTTTTGATCTGGAAATACCAATAACGGAATACAAAAATCAGAAGTCTTTTACTCATGATGATTTTTTAGATACGTTGAGCAAAAAAAGTAATTGGAATATCTTTATAAACCACATGTATCATGCTCATGATAACGAGAAAAATGTAATTATGTTTGAAAATGAATATCAATGTGAGAAACTGGTCGTTATTGTACCAATTTTACGTACCCTTAAAATACAAATTTCTATGGAAATCTGGTTCTTTGCATTTATCGCTCCCTTTTTCGTAATTATTTTTTTCTATTTTCTACGCAATATTAATGTTTTGTCAAATAACTTAGAAACTTTTGTAATCCTTCAACTACTCTTTGGTGTACCTATAAAAATACTTAAAAAAAAAGAAAAAACAAAATTCTATTTCTCAGTATTACTGCCATATCAATAGTATATGCACAAATGTTTTTCTCAAAAATCATGGATGTCAGTATGGAGTATGAATCCAGATCATTCGAAGAATACGAAGATTTAGAGAGATCGCAACTTCCTATTGTAATTCATCCATATAACTATGACCGTATTTTGAATAATACTTCAAACGAGCATATAAGAAATCTGATGCTTAAAGCGAAAAAAGAGTCTAGTACTCTAACCTTCATTGAAGCTATGAGAGAGAATAAGAGCGTTATCACTATTGAAGGTTTTGGTTACTATAAGCACATCATTTACAAGAAAAATGATACAATTAAGGTTGCAAAGTCAGCCATTATGTGTAGTTGACTGTGCACTGCGTTTGAATCAGCCTCTCCGGATGTAAACAAATTTTCTCAAGTTTTACGGAAAGCTTACGAATCTGGTATTGGACAAAGACTCTATGAAAGGATAAAGTTAAATGATGAATCCTCTACAAATCTCATAACAGAAATTCACACTGCTCTTACAAGTGAATTGCTAGTTATTTTAGGAATCGGATATTTATTGGCCACTGCATCGCTTTTGGCAGAGTTGTTACTTGATAAGTACGAAGCAACGAATTTTTTCCATGGAGGGCATTCAAGTTTATTTAAAAGGAAAATAAAGTTTGCTGGCAGAGCTTATTAGATAAATTTATCGAATAAATTTAAGCTGGTAAATTTGTTATCAAACTAACCTTAGTGTTGAGATAATAAAAATTAAGTAAAAAGCTGTACATCTGATATAGATCATAAACTTTTAGGCACGTTTTTCCGTGTTTTTTGCGCATCTGTACCAGGTAGAAATGTAAGTTTAGTTTTATGCTTGCGAAGTGTCTTGTAAAATCCTTTTTCGAAGAGGCTTTAGTTCTCGCTTATCAGTCGTCGAGAGAAGACGAGACTTCTACGCATTTGTAATTTTATTCAAGCCTTGTATTTTTTCAAATAAACTTCTATTTCAATCTCTAAATATTTTTCTTTTAATCAGAGAAAAATCTCAACACTTAGATACACCTTACGATTTTAATTTGAGGTTACTTTTTATAAATATGGTAATATTAATATTAATAATCTCATTCACCAAATTTTGCCAAAATTTAAATAAACTTTGATGCAAAGAATTTTGTATAAACTTTGGCCAAAGGCAATTTTTTTACGCGGGGTGGATCTCATTTTATTAGTAAAATAAATGGCGTAAATCAATGAAACATTCCAGCAATTAAACACCTTACATAATCAGATAACTTACTTACAAAATTATATAGACTGTAAGAAACTACTCCGTACCTGCAACAGAAAAAAGAACGATAATTAATATTTTATAAAAAAACAAAAACTTTAAATTGTTAATGTAAAGCTGTAAATTATTAGTTTAATCAGTCCGCGTTTACAGCATTAACACAAAAAATATTATCTCCATTACGTCAGCAGAAATTATTAAAAGACAGACTCGCTCCCCCCCTCGAAGTTCCCTCCGCGAACTAAAACTCCCGCGAAAACTTCAAAAGCCTCGCTTATAACGAGGTAGAGATCGCTGTATAGTCCTCGCGATCTCCCTCAGTCGAAAAACAGTCTCGCCGTCATCGTCTTCGAGCGCAATCAAACTGCAGCAAGTAACTGCCCGACTTTATCCCAGCCACCCCGAGCAGCGCCGATCGAACTTCGCCGCGGCTCCTCCGTATCAGCTATTTTGACGGAAATCCCCGGGAAAGCCGGGGGCCAGCGGGAAAAACATACACACACACATACGAGCGAGCGCTTGACTTTTTAATTTGTTTTCCCGGGGAGAGATGTGCACGTGTCGAAGTAGAGCCGCGGCAGGGAAATCCTTTTCGAGACCGCCGGGAGGAATATTAATAGGCTCTCGGGACGGCCGGGAGATGACAGTTTTTAAAGGTTTAGCGAGTTAAGAAGTTTCAGGCTCGCGCGCAAAACTTTAGTCCGCCGCGAAGAGTCTAATTGTTTTAGAGGGCAACTTTTTTCATCGAGTTTTACGACGGGGAGGGAGAGGACGACGTCGCGGTTCCGAGGCAAGTCGAATTATGTACGGCTTGTTATTGGATTTGTAAAATGTGTAATTAAAGTCTTATTACGGAAGAGAAAAATAGGACGGCTTTGAACAGACGTCGGTCGAGAAAAAGGCTAATTCAGTTTCGAATCCCGCCGCTTCTATCGCGGAATAATTTATTCAAATTTCGATCGATTCGAAGGTAACAAACACTTGGAATACAGTCCAATCCAGCACACTCGAATCTACAATAATCGAATTAAACTTGCACGCTGCACGAAAGCAAAGTTCATAAAAGTAAACATCGTCCCACCCTCGCGGCGGCAGCCGTCCCGCCGATAACTCGTTCGTAAATATCGCGGTAACGTCCGTCGGCGGGGCTCTAACGAAGAAGCCGCGCGCGGCGCATAAAAACCCGTAAAACCCTTAGCCGCGTTATAAAAGCCCCGGCGTCGCTTTAATAATCGGCGACGCGTCCTCGCTTTAATCAGCGCCGCGCGCCGCGACAAAAAAAGGCCAGGCAGGCAGGCGCGGCTCTCCGTTATAATGTTAAGCGATCGCGTCATTAAATAAAAAGCCCGGCGGCGTCGTCAGCTCGTAACGCCATAAGCCGGCGGACCAGCTGCCGAAGAGCGTTGCGGCGCGCGAGTTGCGAGAGAGAGAGAGAGGGGGAGGGAAAAAAAGGCCTGCTGGTTCATTCAAGTCGCGCCCTTGCGAAAATGGAAAATCGATTTTACGAGGCCTTTTAAGCGGTGCGCCGCGCCGCGCGCAAACTGAACGACGTCAGGAGCGACGTAACCGGGAGAGAGAGAGAGAGAGAGAGACCGGCTCGAGCTCATCGATTTCCGGCTGCTGGCACAAGCCGTTCTCGGAAGTGCATCGCGCGAGTAAAGAGGATTACACCGAGTCCTTACCCCCTTTTCTCTCTCTCTCTCTCTCGGCGTTGTGTCTTTACTTTTCGGAAATTTATTCGGGGGATATTGAATGAAAGTGTATATTCGTTTCGATTGCGGAAAAGTGGATTATGGTTTGTTAACGTTTTGCAAAACATATAAGATTCCGTCGTGAAACACTGTATATTTTTTTTCAACTGAACCCCCCTTGCTTTTCGGACGATCCTTCAGCTGCTGCAAAACGCCAGAAACATTCGCTACATTAATCAACTAAAGAAAAGAGGGTCATGTTCTTCGCTTAAGGCTGCTCTACTTCTTTGGAATTGACGACCGATGAATATGTATTGAAAATATTAACATTATTGTTATTATGCCAATAATTATTTTTTTAACTAATTCATGATTAATTAGCAGACTTTTTATTCTGCAAACAAATATCAAGCACAAAAAACGATTAATAATTGCAAACGAATGGAGTTACATTCGAATCGGAGGTCGCAAATTACTTAGCGAATATCCCGAATCGCCGCAGCTTCGATCGTTCCGCGATTTTCTCTCATCCACTCCGCGCGCCTCTAACGAAGGGAAAATTTTTCCCTTCCCGTCCGGGGCTTTCGCTGATTTATGAGTGCGTATACGCACGACGTTAGGAGAATGATCTATCGTTTAGATTACGACGTGGATGTATACCCCCATGAATGCTTTATCATATCTCTCGACGTTCTCCGCGAATAAACGGGAGAAAAAAATCACTAGTACACATATACGTCTCGAGTTAGTTGCGCGTGCGTGTAAATATACGTTTATGCGCGTAGGCGTCGTTTGAAGTTCCTTTCATCCCCCTTTCCAGACTTGTAACGATCGGGCTGATCTATCTTACTCTTTTCCTTTTCACGCGGATGAATATTTCTTTCAGAAAAAATCCTGCTCCGTGTACGGCGTTGGGTTTTGTTTGGAGGGTTTAATTAATTTTTTTTAATAAAAATTAATTAGAATGTTAGAGGGAAGTAACGGTTGGACTGCGCATTGTGAAAAAAGAGTAGTCTCGTTTATTCATTAAGCTAACGGATAAAAGTAAGTTAATTAAAAATTTATAAACAGGACTTGTTAACTGAAATTTTATTTTTACTGGGGGAATTTTAAAGGAATTTTCCTCTCGTGCATAGCCTATATATATAAATAATGTCGAAACATTTATTTGACCAACTTTTTTCTAGGTAAGTTGAAAATAAGATCGTGCACCTGAAATTGCCAAAGCCGAAAGGGAATATATAATCTCGGGTACTTAGGGGATATTGCTTCGTTATTATGCGAAAAGCGTATAGTTGATATATAAAATGTTAGTTTTTGCGACATTACTATTCATTCAAAGGAATTTATATTCTCCTCTTCCGTGTCGCAAGAAGTTGCTCGCTCATGCAGACGTCCCCGGGGAATAAAATTATGAATACAAGATGATCGATCGATAAAGCGCGCTACGATTTCTTTTTTTATTTTTTATTTTTTTGTTCTTCACACCCATCACATTTACAGCGCCTCGCTAAAAACCTTAATTTCACTCCACATACCTTACGTCCACACAAACCTTAAAAACCACCCAAATGACAAAAACTACCGCCGCGAATCAAGCCGCAACGGCATCTCTACTCGTCGCGGCTTAATTAAATTAATCAAGGAAGAAACATATCGAAGGGTTATCGGCGCGTGATCCCGGCGCGGTTCATTGGATCGTCCGAGTCCTCGGCCGCGACTATATTTAACAGCATATTTAACAGAGCCGCAGCCGCCGCTCGAAATCGGGTCGACCGGATTATAACATATTACGGTCTTGTCGCTTGGCCGCAAGATTTATTCGAGTATCAATGTATTATTACCGAGGGCCGGCCGCACCAAGTCAAACAAGCCTCTCTGATACGCGTCCGGTTTCGAGCGCTTCTAACCGGTCGATGTGTGCGCGAACAGCCGAATTAAGCTCCCGCCTGCGATGGCGACGGATCGGTTAAGAATTTATACCGATAATTGAGATGTCGATCGAATCTGTCTAAGGTATAGGGGAGACCCGGGGGAGGGGTCATACCAGGCAAAACGGATACCACCTATTATTTGTGATATCGCTGTTACGAAAATTCCGAAATAAATCAAGTATATTATATGTGTGTCATTATCAAAGTTTCAGTAGGTGCGCGTTGCTCGCGACAATAAAATCGCTTAGAAATCAAAAAATTGATTTTAGTCTGTGAGCTTACGATGTTTATCAAGGTAAAAAAGCGAACTTATTTTTTACACGGATGATGAAATTAATTCAAAAATAATATCAGGTTATTTATAGATATTTTCCCAAAAAAAACCTTTTAGAATCAATATAAATTTTTTTTCACTAGTTTTATCAAAGAAAAGTCGTTTTATCCATTCCGGGCAAAATGGCACCGTTTTACATAAATTTGAATATTTTCTTATAAAAATCATTTAGCAGAGTTTTATATAAAAATGGTTTACAAATACATTTGGAAAACCGAAGGGGCAAAATTTTCCACGGGTGCGAACGAGATAGGCTTATGTAGAATAA
>UCOL01005762.1:0-10886 GCA_900474335.1 Ormyrus nitidulus | reverse complement strand
CCCCTCGATGCTCCCCAAGGGACGAACATTGCATTTTTGTTCGCGAGATCCTCCAATATATATGTATACGTATAAACGTGCCGGTGGCGTAACGCGATGCTGGTTAGGGAGCTTCTATCTCATTTCTATAAATGACAATGCGGAAGGAATTCCGGCGCTGTGGTAGTTTCGCAAAATATGCGCATCATGATAACACTACTTTGGCGGCGCTCTTTTCTTTGCTTGTACTCTTCGTTTGTTTTATTAATTCTCTGCTTCCCTTTTTTTGTCTAAATATCGTTCGATGATTGTAGTGAATTGCACGCTGTGTTTAAAATTTATTGTTTTTAGATATTCACGTTTGTGTCAAAAAAATAAAAAAAATAAAAAAAAACATGTCAACTGTTCCAGGAAATGCTGGTTCTCGTATTAACTTGCAAATTGTATAATCGAAATAGAACAAATAGTACAAATGCGAAATTCAATAACTGCGTGTTTGTTTCGCGTTAACACTCCATAATATATTACGAATACCTGGAAATTCTGAGTTTTCGCCACATTTGCTCGACTGCCGCCAGTGAACGATGAATAATTGAACTTTATAATACATTAAAGTGACGTTAGAAAGCAAGGCGAGAACGGAGCCTTGTTTAGACCGAACCTATTTCATAAGTGACATGCAGAAAAATGGTGAGAAGCCCCTAAATATTTTAAAGATAAGCGAGGGAGGGCGGAGAGCGCGCCAGGTAAATCAGCAAAATACGGAGAGGGCACCGAGGAAAATGAGAATCTGAAAGATTTAAAAGGAACCGGTGCGAAAAGTGAAACAAGATGTGTGAATGCAGGGAAGATGTACAACTACGGACGGCAGCCTACTTATGAACTCAGGAAGCGAACGAAGAAAAGGGGCGGGAGGGGGAGAGGGGGGGTAAGAGCGCACCAGCTGCAGACTCGCCGACATTATTATGAATAACAGAGCCAAGAGAGGTGCACTGCGAGAATCTTTTTTCATCCTGATAAAATTATTAATTCTCCCGGCTCTACGCACTTAAAATAAGAAGCAGGCAAATTCCTGCTCCGAGAGAATTCAGACTGAAAATGGCGGATCCAGGAGCGAAGTGGAGTTATTGTAAATACGAGGGGTCGGAATTAACTAATGCAGACGGCTTCGATAGATTTATTATTATAAATTTAAAATATCATTCACAGTGTATTTTTGATATTTTTATTGTTAAAAATTTACAATTCCGATAAAGCCGAGCATTAATATAATAAGATATAACTGAGTTGCTACAAAAATTTCATTATGAGCTTTCGTGCATGGATTTATAAAATAATCAAATTTTAATCAAATCGCGAATCAAAATCCGAAACAAGTGCCTAATACAATTAAATATTACCGCATCGAATATCTACGACAATTAATTAAGCCTCCGCAAAAGTGTAACCCTCCCGTCATTACTAAAAGAGCGCGCGGTCAAAAAAAAAACGTTCTCTCGGAAAATTGCCTTACTCTCAAAAATTTCCATACACCGGCGGAGGGCAGATATTTTTCAGGGTTCATTCCCGATAAGCGGCAAAAGGGATCTCGGGTACATATCAGTGGCGTTTTAATCAAGTCGATGCTTCGCAAGAGAAAGGGAGAGAGAGAGAGAGCGCGCGCATGCGCCGCCAAACACAAAAGATCATTTCCAATCTCGAGGGCGAGATCTATCTCCGCGCCGAACCTTCGCAAACGCGCGTGCAAAGTCCGGATCTATCCGTGGGTATTCTCAATCCTCTCTCTCTCCCTCCTGCAGTCCGAGCTCGCCGATAAGTCCGGCCCCAAGAGGCTGGTCAGTTATTCTCCCTCTCTTCGCTCTCCAGCTTCCCGGGCAGGGAAGCCGGCTTAGCGCGCGCGGCGGCGGCGGTCGGTAGTCGTTCCCGCGAGGCGAACTCCGGGATGAATCCCGAGCTCCGCGCCGCGCTTACGGCGCGCGTCTCTTTTGCTCGCCGAGTTGATTTCTCACGCGTTCGCTTTCCCTGATTTTCGAGGATGATTGCGAGAATGGGATGAACGCAACGCCCGGGAGGTCTACCTTTTGGCTTGATTTCTTTTTTCCTCCGCTCTCTCCGCGTTAAGCGGCCTCTTTCCAACCCTTTAAAGTCCCTCTTTCGCTCGATGAAAAATGAAAAATGGCCGCTTTAACGCGATAATCATTTTATCGGCTTTAATTTGAGGTTAATTACAAATGTTCTTTGTCAGAGCGGGAAGCTTTTTTTTTTGACTATTTTACCAATGTCATCTGATTAATTAAAGTCTATACTAATAAATTATAATATTTAACCAAAACATTGTATTTCAGATTACCCTATTACTTACAGTGCACGATTAACCGTAATATTATAATAACATTCACTTTAACGCGCAAGTAAAAGTATACTAATTGCAGCTTAAATCTTCTTGCGCAGCTCTCCAAATTCGTACCCATCTATCAGCACGCCGACAAACACTCATCGCCAGGCAAAACAGCGATCGCGAAACGTAGCCCCCTTGAAATTTTACGAGTGCGCCGGGGCTGAAAGCTGTATAACCCGCAAAAAAATGACGCTTAAAAGCGCTCTCCGGCAAGTGTATAATATTCATGACAAACCGCTCGTTAAATCCCATCCTCTCTCTCTCTCTCTCTCTCTTTCTCTCCCGAGCCTGAAAACTCCCTCCGATGTACACGCGGCTCGGAAAACACCGCGCGCGCTTGCGCAAGAAATCGAAAGGGGTTGGGGGATGAGGGGGGGGGGGACAAGGTTTGTCGCGTGCGGACTATAATTCTGCGTTATCTGCAAGTTCACGGGCGAACGCATTCCTTTCCGCGAGGGACTCGCTATAACGCCAGCGGAGATATATAGAACGCGTGCGTATACGTACGTAGCGGGGCAAGCTCATCTAAGCGTGACGCGACAATGCACCTCCTACCTACCCCGCTGCCTCTCCCCTTCCGCCTCTCTCTCTCTCTCTCTCTCTCTCTCGCTCTGCGGCCTCTCGATCGGCGATTGCAGCTATAATGGACGGCTTTCACACCCTGAGTCCCCGATATTTATCTCGGGGGTTATTACGTGGACCAGCGGAATCTCCCAGCTGGCTGGTCTCTTGGTGGCCCGTCTTTTTTTTATCCGCTTTTATTTTAGCTGGAGGTTTTGCTCGTTTTGGAACCAGATCGTTTTCGGATGCTACGTTGCACGTCATTATTCCGGTCGAATCGTCTAGACGTAACGATCGATATCGTAAGAATTGAAAAGAGCGAACTAATAGCACGTGACAGAAGTTAATAGTTTTATTTATTATTCTACTAGTTTTAGCCTAGAGAATATGGCGAGTTCATCATTAAAAGTTATGGGTATTAATTTGTAATAAAAAATTATTCTTACGTAAATATGATAGAAATCCAGATCGTATTAACTCTTAAAAATTATTTATTTTATTTATTATCTTTTTTATAATATTCCATTTTAAAATATACGAATAATACTAATTAATTGAATGATATAACTTTATTTATACACATTATAAAGTACCTCTAAAGGAGGAACCCCACGGCTAATATATGAAAATCGCCCAAGAGAAAAATGTACGAAACCGTTAAGAGAAAATAAAGACCCTTCTAAACCTTTCTAAATATCAATCACCTGTCTTGCCCAACGATTTGGCTTTAATAAAATTTTAATTCACCCAAAAATAAAAGCATTAAAATTCCCGTAAAAGAAAGAAATTATTAATTGTGCTGCTAATTAAAAATTAAAATCTTACTTTATAATCTTGATTGATTTAATTGCCTTACCACAAATTAGTCTACCTTAAATCAGATAGCACAATTGATAAAAAATTGAGTTTCATTATTTAAATTGATTCAGAAATTTAATTGGAATTCAATCTATTTTTAAAATTTTCATATAAATCGAAGTAATTTAAATCTCCATTATTCTCGAATGCGTGGTTAACGGCTGCATTCACTTTGCGGCTTGTATAGAGTCACAAAACTTTTTCAAAGCAATAGGAAAGTTTTTAGATATTCAAAGTTCTCTCCCACTCTCCTCCGCCCCCCCCCCTCCTCTTCCCTTTCGTTTGGATGACTTGTTCCTTTTTTCTCACAATCTTTCGCTCGGGGAAGTGTATCATTAAAATTCCACTTCAAGGGGAGTATTATATAAGTACACTTGAGGATTTAATCCATGAATTTCATTGCTTTACTTGCAGCAGCTATTTGACTTTCTCCTATTTTAACATAAACTTCTAAGAAGCTTTGAAACAATGTGTTATTCTGAGACAAATAATTTTCCTTTCGATATTACTTTATAGTCAGCAGGTACTATAATTTAATCTATTACTTTTTAAATCAAATTTTAAGTACATAAATTAATTTTATTATATGAAACATGAACGACCACACTTATAAGACATATTATATGCTATTTTAGAATAAGACTCATTTTTCAAATTATTCCACAAATTAATTCCAAAAATCTTATGTATTTCAAATCAAAAGTAAATTATGAGTTTAAATCCTCAAAGAAGCGGAAACAAAATTACCTATTTACTCTCGTTCCAGACTTTTCTGCCCAGCCCATTCTTAACAGTTCTACATGTCAGCAAGTCGAAAATCTAATTAAACTCAATGATGCATTGCGCGTGAAATAAGACACGCCGTAGCCCATTGGCAGCGAGAAAATTGGTAGATTTAATCGCCGCGGCAGATATACCCTTCTTTCGCCTTTCGCCGCGGAGAAATGGAGGAACATATTGGGAAGACAAAGTGCGAAGGACGTAGGACGTGGAAAGAGAGCAAGAGAGAGAGTGAGAGAGGGAGGAGCGGTGTGCGCCTCGGCGACGCGGTAACTTGGGCGCGCGGCGCGACTTCAAGCCAAGGATGATTTAAGAGTGGTTATCAGCGGGACCGGAGCCACGGAGCCGAAACGACCGCGTCAGCGAAACGCCCCGTATCAATTCAGTATAGCATCCGCGCCATCCAAATCTCGAACTCGCCGCCGCCGCCGCCGCCGACGAGGCTCCCTTCCTATATAGGGTTATTACTCGCGCACACGCGCGAGGACATGCGCCCGTATTAAGCTCCGAATATGCGCTTCCCGGTGACGCCCAGGATTGCCGCTGGCGGGTAAACAGCTTTAGGAACCACTAATAAATATCTGCCCCTTTTTTAGTATTTACCTATTCGACCGTAATTCGGCGGATGTCGAGTCGAGGATTCGAGATTGAAATTGAATGAATTTTATATGTCGAGTTTGAGAAACTGCGGGAGAGTAAGTAAAGTATATTGGTATTTGCGATGTTTCGGGAATATCGCCGCGTACGATGGACGATGTTCATTAATATGTAGAATCTGGCGCGCCGACACGGGTGTGCCCGAAACTAATAACATTATCAAAGTTCGTCCTAACAGTATTTAAAAAAAAAAAAAAAGAAATTCGACTTTGCCAAGTCGTGCGAAAATTGTTTGCAAAAATCAAGAGGAAAGTTCTGAAAATAGATGCGTCTGACTACATTTATGCATGTTCAAGTAATAGATAGGAACGCGAGTTTAGTCAGATAGTGCCGCCGGTGCAGCAGTGCTGACCGTACACAGTATTCCTGTGCAAAGTTTGACCGAGTTTTTCGCAACTTTTCTTTTACTAAGAAGTTTAAACAATAGTGCCTGTACTATAATTTGATTCCTCCGGGGAGCCCAATTCCCATGCGTACATAAACTTCGAAACTTTTGCATACAGTTTGCTGTCAAACTTGAGAAATTGAATGCGTGTGCGGCTGTAAAAATCCACGGAGATTAAATTGTTGACGGGCGTTTAATGATATTTATTTTGTTGATTAAACAAATGAGCTTTCGCTGTGATATACGATTTAATCGATTTAATCGTATTTATAAATACTTGACTAATTGAACGATATAAATTGACTTCGCGCGCATTCTGTTTGTTATTTTATTCTTCAAATTAATAAATACAAATGTTTATGTCTACGAGTTCAAAAATATCTTTTTCGCGTGCTTTGAAACCATGAAAAATTGCTTGTCCGACGCCACCCCGACTTTTCTACTTAACGTGAGTTGATAATATTTCTAGTATTGAAACAATTTCAGCTACGTTTCCCTCAAATTTCCCCAAGGATCAAAGAGGTTAACTTATTAGATTACTTTTTACAAAAATACCGATAACTTTAAACTTCGAAGAGAGCGCGGCATTGTTCGAAACGATACTAAAGCAAATTTTCAAACAAAACACTGTCAGCCCGTAATTAAAAGCCGACAGGCGCTTAGAAAATTTATCAAAGTACGATCGGGTTATAAGCGGTAAAGCATACCGATGGAACGGCGCATGCATCTCGAGCTGGTTTATTGCGGCGGAGAACGTCTTACGCTTAATTCCCATCAATAACACGCTCAGTGGCCTCGGGCCATCTTCTCCCGCGGAGGTCCCCCCATATAGTCCGGGGGGAGGGAGGAGGGGGAGGAACGGCGGACGTTCGTGGATCGCGTAGATTGCGAAGGAGCCATTGGTGGCTCGGCTAGCACCGTTCCTTAGCCCCGGCCGCGGCAAATGGAGAAGCCGTGTGGGGCAGCGGCAGCAGCAGCAGCTCCGCCGCCGCCTGATGTAGTCTCGCCGTGGATTGCATTAACGGGAGACGAGCATCCACCTTCCCCTCCTCTCCCCCCTCCCGTCGGCCGCCCTAATGCTCTTCACTCGGCTGAATGCAGGGCCAGTCGAGCGTCCGGGCAGCGTCGGCGCTCGATATATCGACTAATCTGCCACGCTTCGCGTGCGATCGCCCCGATAGCCAATGACGAGTGATGAATTGGTGATTAAGACGGGAGGCCGGCAGACCGACCGACCGACCGACACCGACCGCCGCCCAGCTCCGCGATCGACGTTCATTCGTCGAGGAACTGGCGGTTTTTAACTCTCGCGCGTTCCGCGTCTTTCTCTCTCGTGGAGCTGATTTCTTCCTTTTGCGCTGTTGTATACGGTCACTTGTGCGTCACGGGTTGAATGGCAAGGCTCGACGCGCGCGTGACTATCGATCGGCAGGGGGGGGGGGGGGGAGGCGGAGAAGTGGTTTTTCCGCTGCCGGTGCACGATGAGGCAATTGACGGATTACCGGATGAAGCCGCGAGTATGCATATTTTATGGCCGTGGGAATGTTTAGCGTGATTTAATTCAGAGTGTTTTGGATGGGAATTGGATTGTCGAGTGTGACCACGTGAGGTGGTTTGTAAAAGGAGGACTACTTGATAAATAATAAAGCGAGAATGAATGTTTATCGATCATCTCTTGCACTCGTTAGTTAGACGTATTAAAAGTTTTGTAATTAAAATAAAGTTCTTTTTACGAAAACAAAATGCTAATTATAAATATAGTTTGTTATTTAATAAACATTTAATTAAGGCGATTATGAAAATAGATTAATTCTACATTTTAATATTTTTATAGAACAATATTTGTCACTATAACGAAGCGATTGTTATTATTAATTATGTCAATATAGAGCAATGACAAAAAACTGTTATCGCAAAGTGAATTTACATGATAAGAGAAGCTAAGTACGATGAAACTAATTATCGCTGCGTAATTATGCACGCGTCTACCTGTATGTGTCATGCATATTAAGCACTATGCGCATCATGTAATATTCAAAATGCCTTAATCCTAAAAATAAACCTAGAATACGTAACGAAATGAAAAGAACAATGCTTTTAAACGTGTTTGCAAGTCGCTTGGCGTAAAAATAATTACTGATAATCTCTCGGAGAAAATAAAATACGCCAAGTAGAACTTCATTAAGCTTTGCCGAGCTTAACTCTTTGAAAATTCTCGTTCCTTTATGAAATATAAATCGCAAATACGAACGAAGCCTTTCCGCTGCTCACGAAAATTGCTGAAACTCGTAAAAAATGGATTTTATACTTTCTTTGAGCCTCTTCAAAAATGAAGGCTGCTGCAGCGTTTATCAACCGGGAGGTGCAGGCCGCGAGCTCTTAACAAGCGCATCGAGCTTTGCTGCGGTGGCAAGGAGAATGAAAGCCGCACGAAATATACAGCTGGCTGTATCCCCAACAAGGTCGAGAGAGAGAGAGAGAGGGAGAGATAGATAGGGTTCAGGAGGAATGAGGAGAGAAATAGAGAGAGAGAGTGTGTGTGTTTAGCGCATCGACGAGCACAGAGACATGCAAATGGGGTTCGAAGTATTTAGGGTAGTTTAGGCGGTTACTAATGTCGAAGTAGCACGAGCACACATGATGACGGGAAAGCAGTGAGAAATGCTCCCTGCGAACGAGGGAGAGAAGGACGGCTACGGTAACAGAAAACGCTCGCGGTGTTTAGTTGTCCGCTGCGGAACTCCGTTAGACGAGTGCGAAGAGTAATTTTATTTCATCCCGCAACTAAAATCGACCTCGCTTCCCTTCTGAAACTCTCTTATCTCGAATTTTTTTATTTTCATTTTACACTAATACTTATACTTTTTAGCAACAATACTCGAAATTAAAGCGATTTTTCGAATTTTATGAAATAATTTATTTATTATACAAAATTTTATGATTTTAAATTGATACCTATGGGTTAGATTATCGCGAGGCACACGATCTCACTTGACAAAGGTGTGTTTAATGATCGGCCTTTGGTAACCCAAAGATATATTTAAGCCACCTGATTAAAGGAAATTCTGCTTAAAACAACCATACGATAGTTTTGAGATCATAAATTATACGGTAACCTTAATCTGTAAGCTTTTGTTGTAAATAAATAAGAGAGAAATATTAAAATAAATATTAAATTTTATTAAAACCCCAGCAGTAAATTATGGCAATTTTATTGCAAATGAATTTTTCATTTATTCAAAGACGTCAAAATGCTCGCGTCTCTTCCCTCTTGTTTTATTCTCTTCTCCGCGCTTATCCTCTTCCATTTTTTATTTTAACGCCCCCCCCCCCTCTCTCGCGCTCCTTTTCTGAAAAAGTTTTCGCCAGTATTTTTCACGATTACGCGCAACATATGCGATACAAGAGTCTCCGTCCATTTCATTTCTTAAAGTCGTTCCTCGACCGCGCGCGCTTCTTTGTCCGCCTCCTTCTGTTTTTTGCGCGGCGCTTCCCCGTGGCCGCCCCCTCGGCTCGTCGGCGGCGAAAAGGAGCGCTTATAACTCGTTTAAACGAAGCAACGCGCTAATGGATTCCCTTTCGACTGCTCTTTCTCTCCTTTTTCTGGGCCGTCTCGTCATCAGCGCCTTGTCTCCGCGAATTTCGCGAGAGAGGAAGCTGCCGACGTCGGGCGAATATGGAAGCGGACGACTCTGGCGACAAAAGTGTTGCGCTTTGGATGGAGGACTGCATCTCTCTCTCTCTCCCTCTCTCCCTCTCTCTCTCTCTCTACCTTAGTCGGCTACCTACTCCTCTCACATGACGAGACCGAATTATTCAAGGGGATTTCTCTTCTCCAGCACAGAAGAGAGAGAGAGAGAGAGAGAGAGAGATCCAGCCGAATTGCAATCTCCCTTTGTGTGCAGCCCCGTGGCTCGTTGTAATTTAGAAGTCATAAAATATTCGTTTGAAGATCACACGAGGACATGTTTATGCTCCTTTCAGCTGCATTTTTACTATTAAAGCGGGATACGTAATTTGCCACTAGGCTCGCTTTACTCATTCAATTAACGTCCTTCTTGCATAATTTATATGAGGTAAACGCGTTCGCGCCGACAGATTATTTTAAAACTCTTATTTCAAAAACAGAATAATGCACCCGAGAGAAAGTAATTTCATGACGTCATTTCAGTAACTAATTTTATCAATTTATTTCCAAGCATTTTTTTAATTTTTATATAGCTTTTCTCTACTTTTCTCTTTCTCTTGCTAATTCTACTCGTTACATTCCACTTTGTCAACAATTTTTTGCAAAATTTTCTTTTCTTTTTACCGCGCTGTGTGTAAATAAAAAGATTGTCTTTCTCATGCTTTGCTCCACTAGGTTATCTCCACAAATTTTAATCAGGAAACTTGTACTGAAAAAGAAGTCGTTAATTACTTACTTACGTAATGCCACTTTTTGTTTATCAACTTAATTAATTTTTCACCTAAAAAAAAAAAAAAATATTCCATTACCTTAAAAGAAGCGAGAATTAAACTCATTTCACGTAGCGACAGAGTTAATAAAAGAATTAGAAACTTAATTACAATCGTGAAAAATATAAATTTACGAAAAAGAGGAAAAATTCTCGTCATTATCGCAAAGTCGAATGTCGAATGAAAATAATTCAATTCGAAAGGAAGACAAACAATGAGCTTGATAATTTACGAAGGCGTGAAAAATTGTTAATGACGGACGACTGGTGCCGCTCTACAATAAAAACGGCGCCTGCCTTTCTCCCTCCGTTCCACAATTAAAAGCCGACGTTTGAAAACGCGCGCGGCGCTGCGTAATTTATAGTCGCGGAATGATAAAATTCTCGAGGTTTTGCGCGCCGTAGCAGGCAGACTGGCGCGAGAGAGAGAGCGCCGTCAGAGACTTTGCTCGCGCGACGCAAAGACTCGTTCAATGGAAAAGATCGCACAAGAGCCCGCGCTTGGAGAGCGAGAGAGAGAGAGAGAGAGAGAGAGAAAAAAGTCACCGGAGGGACAAAGGCGCAAAGTGAGAAAGAGAAAAACAGAATGGCAGCGAGCGGCAGTGAAAGTGGCGGAGATTAAAAGCGACAAAGCAGCGACGCCGCGATCTCTCATTCTCTCCCCCTCCCGACTTTCTTTTTTCACAGTACTGACCGATAAAACATTCGCGAGAGGCTCGAAAAGCCATTCTTCGCCGGTGGGGTATAAGAAGCGCGCGGCGGATGATTTTTTCGCTCGCGCGCGCGAGCCTTTCACATCGCACTCGAAACC
>UCOL01005761.1:0-10900 GCA_900474335.1 Ormyrus nitidulus | reverse complement strand
TGATCGTGCATTTCAAATCGTATACAGAAATCGACAAAATAGTTTAAAACATAGAAAAAAATTAAAAAAATTTAAAAAAAATGACCGCTTCCGCCGGTAAGCCCCGCCGGAGGCGGGGAAAAATTCAATTTTTCCCCGCTTGGACAAAAAATTTTGACAAACGTTTGGAATGCTCGATTTTCTACGCTACTTTCTAGCGTGAAATGAAGGCCATTTCATGCCCGAGTTGGGAAAAATATATTAATATATAAGAGGTAATGCATGGCAAGAAAAATAGAGTAAAATAAAAAAGAGATTACGATAGAAAAATATAAAATTACGATAGATAAAATGAAGAACCCATTTTTTGAAGTTAACATTTTTAATTGCATCATCGAAACTAAAAGCATTTAGATAGATAATGCTCGATAAGAAAATTTCCTTCGCTTAAAAATTCTTTATAAGTCTTCGTTTTGAAAAAAATACTTTTAGTTGTCTTTTGAAAAATGTATTAACGCGTTGTGCACTTTTTTGCATTAAACCCTTAGTTCGTTTGCGTCCTTTCAAAAAATTTTCAAGCTTTACTTAAAATGTTATTGAAAAAAAAATTTGTCATATTAGAAACAGTTTTATGTATAGCATTAATAAAATGTTTACTTCTCCGGTATGCTTTAGCAGGTAAATTATTTGAAAATCAGTAAAATATTTGATTCACATACTCATTGAACAAATTACATAAATAATTGATTTACAGATGATGTAACTAAATATTATTTCCAATCGAAAAATGTATTTAAATTACAACCAGAAGGTGGTAATCCTAGTAAAGCAACGTTACATATAACTGCAGAGCTAAACACTAAACCACATCCTAAAAGGGCAAATACATTCATTGCTGCTTTTAAAAATGTGGAAGTTCAATTAGTAATGAAGGGTAGGATAGAAAGAGTACACATTTGCAAAGATTTTAAAAAAATTGCTTCATCTTTTGAACTCCCATTTCTGATTAATAAGACTAAAAAGAATGCCCTAGTAAGTTGCTTAATTTAATATTCCAATATTTCACTTTATATATATTAATATCAATTAATTTTCCTAATCTATTCCATAAAGTTTCGATCTGTAACCGTCCTTAAAAACGACCACATAATTTCGAAAATTATGAAAAGGATGGTCGGTATAAAATTCCAACTTAACGAAGGCGAGGTCAGAAAGAAAAAGGAATTTCCTAATTTATCAGTGGAAGTAAGTGCATATACTATATCACTTAGTAAGAAAATGCTTTAGATTTAATAGTCAATGTTAAATTTTAATTTTCTTACAGCGCACCAATTATGGAATCTGTAGAGTAAATTACGCAGCTAAACAAAGGTCAGACAGAGGTGACGATTGGATGATTTATACAAATTATTCTAGGAGCTCTTGCGACGATAGAAAATATAAAACTAATCCAGATTCAGAGTATCTGAAAAGTTTTTGTAATACTGATCCTGAAGTTAGTACTGGGACTTTTAAAATATTAATTAAACAAAACTTTTGCGCGCCATATTAATTTATTTTATATATACATATATATATATATATTTTTTTAGAATAAACTTGCCTTTGAAGAGAACAGACTTACGACAGTTAACTTGACAGGAGATACACTAACTTATAAGTTGCTGAGGAGTAATTCTGAGGGCAGTTACTACCCTTACAAAAAAACTCCGAATGATAAATTTTTCCAGTACATAGAGTATGTTTTCTAGGATGCTATTTAAATCAATCTTTTTAAAACTTTTCCCTAAAAACCATGTGACTAGGTAGTTCTTTAAAAGTACTTAATCAAATATTACTCAACAGTTCTTCACTGAGCCTAGCAAGGAATAATGAAGGAGACACAGTGCCCGATTTTAATGAACGAAACGGGCAAATTTTGCTGGACAATCTGTACGTCCCAGTTACCAGAAGGCGTATATCGGATGGTTACCAGGGTGATCTAAGAAATGTATATAAGGCTTTAGCTTGTGAGTCAGAGTATTACAGCTTTTTTTTCGCGATGATGGATCAAGCAGTTCGTTGCTTTGAGTGAGACATGTAACAACGTGTAAAGTCTTAACGATGCATCAAGATTTTGAATAAATAATTATTTTGTTTAGTAAGAAATTTATGCGTCTCGAAGAGAATTTTTAATTTTCCATCTAACATTAATCAGGCATTTAGCACAGTCCAATAAGAAATTGTCCTTATATACGAATGAGCTAGTTATAGTCGCAATGACTAATAATCTCGAGGCTGAAAAAAGTGCGACGCCACTAAACTTTCCAAAAATTCTTTAAAAGCATATATTATTAAAAAGAAAGTAAGTCAATAACTACTTCCATCCGTCGCGCGACACCCGCCGTCTCTTTCTCGAAAAGTGCAAACCACCTCTTCCGAATTTCCCAACAAAGCCCATATAAACCCCGTCTCCCCGCAGCAGCGACCCGCTCGCCCGAAGCTCACCTGTCCGCGTGCAGACAGGCAGCCCGAAATTTCTCTTTCCGCCGCTTTGCGCGCGTATACGAATCCCGCAAGCCCCGTCGCTCGTATAATTGTCATTCCCGAAAAGACGCGGCCGGCGGCCCCGGTTTTGGGCGCAGTGTCGCCGAAAAAAAGAAGAAGAGAGCCGCGGCCGAGGAAAGAGGAGAGCCGCGACACAAAAGCCGGAAAATGAGGCCGCGCGGCGCACAGCCGGGCTTTTGCATGCGGCGAATCGCGGTAAGGGTGTCGTGTACAGGTGTGCGTACAGATCCGCTCCGCGCGAACTTTTATCATTGCTCCGACGGACGGACGCGAGGCACGAGCTGCTTGATGGGACTCTGGCGGCGAGCGAGTACTGTTAAATGCCTTATTAAGAGAGGTTTTCAGCGATGAGCGCTGCGATTGCGGTGGTAACCTTCTTACCGGCGTCTGCAGAAAAGTGGTTTCTTTTAGATAGAAGAGTACGGGGATTTATTTAAAATGCGCGATGGGTTAAGACAAGCGCCTTTTATTAAAAAAAAAAATTAATAAATAATTGTAAGCAATGTATTCTTGGAGCAAAGTAATTTTTAAGGGCGTGTATAATGATTGAACGCAAGAGCCATAAAATTTTACTTTGCGTGCTCCAAAGAAGAAACGAATTTTCTACATCCTAATTATTTGTTTGTAAACAAAAATGTTTCGCTTCATTCAGAGCCTCCCACAACGGTTCTTTCGATGAAAGATAATCATGAAAATCCGGTATAATTCATCCTCTTATAAAAAAAACGTCAAAACAAGCAAGTATGAATTTTAACAGTAACTCAATGATTACAACGAAAGCAATTATCCGCGAATGAAAATAACTGGACCCGCTGAAATTGGCCAACCACCGTCGGGTAAGCCGCATTCAAATTCTTATTCGCCCCCAACAATATTGTGCAACGTCCCATCTAAAACAATAAGAAAAATGAACGAATATCCGCCTCCGCGGAAGCAGCTCGATCGAAGGCAGCCCGCACTCCCCGCGGGCACACTCGGCGCGCAACTTTTACTTTTTACAGTTAAGCACGACGACGGACTATACGACGACGCGGAGAGCACGGCGCGGAGGCGCCTCGCGCAGTAGCCACCTCCGACTGCGACCTTTTTCGGGCGGCCGACGCCGCTTCATTCATGCACATCCAGCGGCGCGCCGCGGTGCCGAGCCGCAGCGGGACAGGGAATCGCGGTAAGGGTGCCATCGTGCACGCGCTGCTGCGGCTTTCCGCACGTCCACGCACAGCACGGCTCGTACCTGCTGTCGGAGGCGGCGGCGGCGGCGGGCAGCCGGTCTTCTTTCTTTTATTCGAGCATCCGAGAAGAAAAGGAGGACGCGCCGCCGCCGCCGCCGCGGAGGGGAGGGCGCGTCTTGATCCTGCGAGAGGAAGGAGGATCGATTCCTCGCCGTCTTCTTCGGCTGGCCTTTGACACCGTTCGCCGTCTTTATTCGGCGGAGGAATTGGGCCGGAGGATGTTGCGGGCTCGTGTGCACTGCCGGGGAATGAAATTCTGATTCCGAGGAGGGTATATATACAGTTTTAAGTGAATATCTGCGAATTTAGATTTGGAATTGGGACAATGAGGCGAGATGTGTTATTTCTATCGCTCGTTTTGCGTAATTGAGCCGCTTGAGAATGCTTCTGTCGGTTAAAATAATATTGTTGTAAGACGTACAACTTTCGGAAAATCTGGCTTATACTGAAAGGAACTGAAACGTCATTTATTCTTTTTAATTTTAAAGAGGCCAAAGTCAAATGACACTGTAAAATTGAAAATGTAGAACGTCTTTTCTGAAGGCATCTGGTTGAAAATAATATTTACGTCCACCGTATAAAAAGCTGCAACGAAACGCAATAAATTTAAAAACTTAGAAAGTAATCCCTCAACTCAACCTCGCGCCTATTTGCATATATTCACACCTAACTTTCGACAAAACATAAATTCCTATCACTTCCAAACTCACACTTCTTATCTTCGATTCCTACTCTTCAGTTTCCGGCACATAAGTCGTCCTAAAAATCATCCGAAAAATCTCCCTTTTTCCGCCGGCAAATATAAAACGCGATCGAGGAAAAAAATGCCGGATCAACGAAAGCCCAGGCACGCGCAGCATCTCTCACTCTCCATCTCGATATTGCGTGACCCACTTAGGAAACGGGACACGACTGTGTGACGGAGGTACTGAAATCGGCTCCGCGTTCCTTTTTTTTTTCTAATTATTTAATTCGGAGCCGCGAGTACGCACGTTGCGTGAATTATTTATGCGCGAGGAAAGAGTTCGCGAGGGGATTCAGATCGGGTGTGATTGCAATGGCGGATTACGCGGAAGATTTTTTGTAGCGCGTGAAAAAGTAGGCCTGCTCTGGGTAAATAAGCATTTTATTTATAATTTTTCTCTTTATACTTATATAGTTTTCGAGTGAGGGATAATTGTATATACGCGTCGGAAATTGGACGTGTTTCAAAGAAAAAAAAAAAAAAGAAAGTTTAATCTGCATTTATCCCAAAGAGGTATGTCATTACTATCGATAATATCCTGCAGCAAAAACATAATAAAGTTTTAATACACGCACATCCGAGAAAATATCGCACGTAAAAGTTAATTTTTAAATTAATCGCTGATCAAGAGATTTCCATTTTCTTCCTGAAAAAAAAAAACATTTTCTATAAACGCGCAGCCCGAAGGAATGTACTCTCCTATTTTTACGATCCGAATCTCGGGTCATCGAAACGGCTCGCCTCAATCAAATCAAATCTTAATACCCCTTTCTCTCAAAATAAATCTTCCGTCCCATATAAGAAAAAAAACTCCGCATCAAAACACATAAACCGGCGGCTCTCCTTTGCCCATACGATAAAAAAGGAAAGTCCGCCTCGCGATTCACGACGTCCAGCGCGGCCGAGAGAGGCGGCGGATAGAAGAAGAAGAAATAAAAAAAGGAAGCCCAAAAAGGAAGAAAAATGACAGGACTCTTGCTTTCTTGCCGCCACGAATGGTAAATAGCGCAAAACCGAAAAATCCTGCGGAGCGGCCAAGCGCGCACTTTCGTTCCGCGGCGATCGCTAGTTCCGTTCTGAATCGTCCTGGAGGAGTCTATAAATAGCCGCGACGTGCCTTGTCCGAGTGTGCGTGCCGAGCGACGCTCTTTTCGGGGGAAGGGGAGGGGGGCGGCCCTCTCCCGAACCGACTCCGCGAAGAAAGTGCGAGGATTTACCGTTGCTCCTTTGTGATACGGCTTCGCTCTCGGCGCGGGAAGCGGCGCGAGGAGGATGACGGGGGCTGATTCGAGAATATTGTGGGAATGGATTTGCTTCGGGCTCGGTGGATGGGAATTATGCCGATTGCACCTTTTTTTCGGGGATCGCGGAGATTGCCGTTTGAATGTGATAATTATTAATAATAATAAGAAAATTAATTGGAAGATAGTCACTTAAACGACAGTCCATTTAACTCAATAATACCCATCCTTTCCACGAGCAGCGGGAGCCTAATTTTCCAGCGAAAGGAAAAGCTCATTTTCGTGGCGCTCGAACCTCCTGCCGACGACGCGCGTATATAATCAAGCCTCTCTTTTTTTTCCAGGCACGCATATACTTTTTTTTTCAAAGCCATGCCGTTAACTCCCGTGTGCACGTAGACGCGCGGCGCGATGACTCAAAGGCTCTCTCTCGGACCGCTCGTTTCTTTTCCCTGGTCTTCCGCGCGAATTGCGCGCGCGGCGTCGGATCGACGGGCGCAACTGGTTTTCCTTTCGTTTTTGCGGATTTCGGGAAGGAGGCAGAGAGCCGAGGCGGCTGTACCTTAATTAGCGGCTGTGACGCGCCGCCGAGTGCCTGACCTTGTTACGTTTTAGGATGTTATCTGCATTTTTACAGTTACAAGCCGCTTATGTGCCGCGTGCTCGTACGGAAGTTTCACTTTGGTTTGGGTTTCGAATATTTTCTGCGGTCGGGAAATGGAGTTGCGATGGAAGTTTTATCGAGCTGATATTCTTCAAGATTTGATTAAAATATTAGAAAATCTGGGTAATTTTTAAGCGCCATTTATTTATCAATATTTTGTGATAAGTTCAATTTTTTTCATAGGCCGTTTCGTTATAAGTAAATTTTAATTTAATCAATACATAAACTTAATTTATCTTATTCGCGATTAATGTCTCAATAAAGCATAACAAGTGTATATTAGCTTCGTTCGCTTGTATAAATACGAATCAAAGAACGCAGTTTAAACAAAAATTTGAAATTCATTTACGATTACGATCGTCTTAATTCGACTTGAAAAAGCAGACTTTTATTACAACGATTTTACAGAAACGACTTAGTTTATAGAGTTTCGTTTTAGTCGAATTACCGTAGACGACAAGCCATAACTATAACGTGTACCGGTATATACACCGGTGAAAGTTTATGCGTTATCATTAATGAAATTCCTAAGTCCGAAACACACTTTATGGCCTAGACGAGTTTTAGATTCTAGGAGATGTTGGCCATGAAAATCGTTTAAATGCCGATTCGTGCAGTCTATATTTTTGGTATTAATGCACTATTTATTGTGCTTCATCGACGTATTATTCAAATTAATCTTTTCGTACGTCGAGATCTTCCGAAGATATTGCGCGTAAAAGCCAAAAATAGTTTTTGAGAGCGGCAACTTTTTGAATAATACGCTGATAAAATTTTAAAAGAACAAAAAGTTATATCCTCTCGAAGTTTTATTTAGAAAAAGTTGTATTTAATTTCTCTAAAACTAGAAGCTAAAAACTCAACGCACTCAAAATAACAACGACAAAATTTGTCACTAATAATCCAGCATAATTTTAGCCTCAATCTCAATTTATTATACGCGCTTCTAAACAATCCCAAAATCCTTCTCCATCTAACTCCCGAATAAAGTCCGCGCGCAGCTCCAAAAATTCCTCCCCACCCGTCCGCCAGGAAAGTAGAGAAAAAGGGCGCTCGCCTCGCCGAGCTTACACGTCTCGAAAAAGAGTTTCCGTGTCAAGTTCAAGGCGGCTCTGTCGAGGATATATCTCCTCGGCTCGCCGCTCGGCAAGATCGAGTGTGTGGTGTAGGGCCGCTTACGCACGCACACACACACTCACACGTGCGGGCTAAAGTGTGTTTCTGGGTCAGTGGCACGCTCGCCTGCCTGCCTGCCTGCCTGCCTGTGCTCGCTCGCGTACAATACGCGCCGCAAAATCGTGCATTACGGATCGTGACTCGTGACTCCCCGCGAGTGTGTGTGTGTGTGTGTGTGCGAGAGCTGTGTGTAAGGCCCATTGTTCCTTGAACTTGCCCGTGGCGGCGGCGAACACGAACCGAGTCGGCAGCTCACTTTCCCGGCGCAGATGCTGATGCTGCTGCTGCCGGGATGTGCACATACGTACATATACTTTTTCCGGGGAGTTCGAGAGAGTTATCGCGGCAGATGCTGCTGCCGTTGCTGGGAGTTTTCAGGAAAACGGCACGCCAAGTTTATCGTGCTATTTTAAGCGGGGGGGCTGATAAATTGCTTTCGTATATGGAAATTGGCCATTGTTTATCGATCGAATGACTTGTGGTTTGGAAAAGGCTTTTTTGGTGGCGAAAAATTTAAAAAAACGCCGAAACTATTATCCAACCAGTTGTCAAAGTGCTGAATTGGATAAGTCAATTGTTTTTGTCGAAATGCGCCAATTAAGGATTAACTCTTTAAATGTATAATACATCTTTGATACAATTACTGAATTACACGATGATGAAATCGTGTACATCCCCGATAATATCTGTTCCACATTTGCTCATTGTATATAAAAAATCGCCAACCTTTAATCCCCCCCCTTCTCCCGAGTAATCTCGTCCCAATTGTATTTACTTACAACAATTTTCCAATCCGTTCCTCCCGCTCTCAAGCCCAATTTAACCGACAATACAGCGCGAGCACGAAGGCGCGCGCGCATCCTCGTGAATAATTATCCGCATCCCACACGGCGTCCGTCCAATTAGATGCTCGCGGGCAGAAACGGCGCTCGCGCAGTCCTAGGAATTAATTGCAAATTTATTCGCGCACACCTCTCTCGTGAAAGCGAGCGTTTTTTTTACTCCCGTGTACACCGCGGAGCGCGTTTTGTCAGGCATGGATGGAAACCAGAGTCGCCGCTCCGCGAACAAGAATCTTAACTGCCTCTCGCATGCTAATCGATATCCAGCTGGCTACGTCTCCCTCGAGCATTTTATCGTAGCAAAAATCCAGCTCCATTCGTCGAAACGCCGAGAAGGAAAACACACCCGTTGGAAAGTCGCTGCATAAGCGATAAGGAGAAAGATGTCGGGCGGAATTCGGCACTTTTGCTTCGAAGCCTCTCTTCGGTAATTAAATGTGCACTGGCGCTCTTTCTAGACACGCGTAAGAAACGAGACGGCGCGGGAGGCGGTTTTTGGGATTGCGAAAGAAAGGGAAATGGACCGAGCCTTGATTACGATTTTTCGCCGCTGGGACTGTGAAATATTTAGACGTTTATCTTTATATAACGGAATTGCGAAAACAACGAGTCCATTCTTCTAAATTATAAACACGTTTTTACTTCTTCGCAAACATTTAAAAACGTTTCTTGTACATCGTAATAAGAGTGCATTAAATTTGTTTACGCCGTAAAGCGATAATTTCCGCATAATCGAGGGAACAAAAAAAAAGCGATCGAGAGCGACGTCCTTTTATAAGGTTCGCCGCTTTAATAATAACGATGGCGAGACCTGCGATTCAGCACGTTCTGCCTTTAAATCTACATTCGATCGAGGCGGGCGCGGTGTGTCGAATGAAGACTAACGAAAATTTTTGCGGCGCGGCGCGGCGGGGCGGGGAGGGGCGGCAAAAAGCGGTCTTTGGCGCAACAACGTGTGTCCACCGCGACGCAACGCAAGCCGCAAGAAAAACCCAGCGACGACGACGATATTTTGTCGGTCTGCTTATGCTACCGTATCCTGGATATCGGGGATAGCTGCTCGCTCGAGTAATGAGAGCGAGCGGTGTGTCGCTTTGCGGCGTTTTGTCTCGAATTCGATTATTTAGTGAAAATTCGGATAATTTATTAGATTTTTAAAACTGTAAGAGTTTATGCACCCAGGAGAGCTATTGATTCGAAAGTTTAATTTGATATTGACCGCGATAAGAGAATTAATATTCAGTACGAATCGAATACGTATATTAATTCATACAAATGTATAACGCTTATACATATGTAAATACGGTTCCTGGTCATAACCATATCACCAAGAACAGCCCCTTATCTAGTAAATTGTCACCGACTAACCTTTAGCAACGAAAACCTCGCAAAAAGGCGTCCTCTTACAAGCCCGCGCGCACCCATTTCGTCAGCGACCCCCTCGAAGCACACCGAATCCCGGCTCCACCAAAGTCCAACGAACTCTCTCGGCGCGTTGTGCAGCGGGCGGGATATATTTTTCACCGGCGCCCAAGGACACTTCCCCATATTTCCAAATTCGACTTCGACAGGCTATATATAGAACTCTCGGCGAGCCGGTGTGGTATGGCGCACGAGTTCGTTGCACCCTGGTATACAGCTTGCGCCATCCAATTATGAGCAAGCCGCGCGACGTGTGCGGCAATTGGGCATAGAAAAATGGCCGCGCGTGATTCGACACGCGGCGCGACAAAGTAGACCGACCTGCCGATATTGCCGCCGAGAGCACGATGCTTGCCCAATGTTATTCGGACAATGTAAGTCGACTCGGTTCCGGACGGTGGACGCTGATTCGTGGCCAGTGCGAAGGAGGCCTCTTGGGTAAGCTTTCGCTGGTTCCAGTATGCTTTCGGACCGTTGTCGACTTCGTTTTGGTATCGGACTGGACGTCGGGGTGGGGGGTCGTTTTTGGATATCGACGAGTAGATGTTGTATCGATAAATCAGAGATGCTCTTCAGAAATTCATTCGTTTGCGTCAAAACTTTCGCTTATAATTTGCGTGCTGCATTATGTATTTTGATTAACTTTTTTTTTTTTAAATTAATTTCATGTAAAACTATGCATTCGCAATTAATAATTCACCTGCGATGTGTAGCTTTGATCTTTAGAACTAATGCCATGATCAAAGATTATCAAGAAGGTCGTCGTCGAATGCGCGAAAGCACGGCAACCTCGAAGTGAACTTGCGAAATAGTTTATTATAATATAAACTATTAAAATTACATTCGAACGCAACTCAATATCAATTAATTCTGTAAATTTACACACTCTCGCAAAATCCGCGCTTCGACCCGACAGGTTTGGCCGACCCCAACACACTCTTTCCCGTTAAGGGGGTCTTACACCAAAAGAAAATTTTGAAGAAAATCATCTGTAACAAAAAAAATAAATTATATACATAAAAATAAATATTATACACTTAATATATATATAA